>CM025148.1:18025107-18040099 GCA_013467495.1 Gossypium gossypioides | reverse complement strand
CGTCGCTAAATGCCCGAGCATTAGCGACGCTTCTTCAAAAACGCCGCTAAAGGCCTGAGCATTAGCGACGCTTCTTCAAAAATGTCGCTAAAGGCTCGACCATTAGCGGCGCTTCTTCAAAAGCGCTGTTAAAGGCCCCAAAAACTCAGAAAATGGTGTCGTTGGGCTTAGGCTTTTTGCGGCGCTTTCCAAAAAACGCCGCTAATGCTTATTTTTAGTAGCGTTTTCCAAAAATCGCCGCTAATACTCGACCTTTAGCGGCATTTTTAGAAAAGCGCCGCTAATGCTTGATTTTTAGTGGCATTTTTTGTCCAAACGCCGCTAAAAACGCCGCTAAAAGCCTATTTTGGTGTAGTGAATGTGTCCACATTATGGTGGGGGTCCGGAAACTATTCTTCATAGTTGCAGAGATTGTCTTCGTGTTTTGGAAATTTGGCTGAAATTGAGGATTAATGTGGATGCTTTGCCTAAGACTGTGGATTCACCCATTAAATGGATTGGTCAGTCATTTGGAAAGGGTGCTAAACAAATTTAGTTATCCATTATTTCGATTTGGGCTATTTGGAATTCCAAGAACAATATAGTTCATGAGGGGACTTATCAATCAGTCCAATCGTTACTTACCTTCATTTTGGGATACGCACGAGAGCTAAAATCTCTATCGGTGGTGCGTGGAGAATACAGAGGGACTGAGTTGTCAATTTGAAAGCCACCAGTGGACCCATGGGTTTGTGTAAATTTTGATGTGGGATTTTTCAGTGACCTGCAAGTGTTGAGTACGGGGGTTATTGTTAGGAACTCAGTGTGGTTAATAATAGGCTCGACTTGCCTTTGGAGGGAGCATATGCCTTCTATGTTGGCAGTGGGAGCTTTGGCTGGCATGCAAGTCATTCGATTTTCTATGGATTGGAGATTTGAAGTGTGGAGATTGAAGGAGACTCAGCGGTGGTTATTGCCACGCTTAACAGCATTGGTGTTGATAGATCAGGGGTAAGTAGCTATATGTGGGATGAAAAATAGTTAGTTTTAGGGTTTGAGCGCTTGAAATTGCAACACACTAAGAGCGGGGGTAATATAGTTGCTCACCTTTTAGCCCATGAAGGATTCCTTTGAAAACGCGATGTTTCTTGAATGGAAGATGGTTCAGTGTCGAATCAAGGGGCGGTGGAGTGGGAGATACAGACTAGCAATGAAGTAACACGATTTCAATGAAGGATGCTCATCTTGTTGGGAACTGGTAATCTTTCGCATAGAGAGCTACAGTTAGATATGGACTAGCAATGAAGTAACACGGTTTCAACCTGATGGTCAGATATTGGAAAATTTTGAAGATGTTGAACTGGTTTTCGGTAATGCAACAATGGAATGGAAGTTGAGAAGACTACTTTCTTTTCACTAATCTGTGTTGGAAATATCTTTGTTTTAATTGTTTTAGGTGGTGTTTTATTTCTGTGCGTGGGATTTCCTAAACCCTGGTATTGTTTGGTTTTATTTTTAATAAAAGCATGTCGATTCATTTTAAAAAAAATTATTTATACAAATTGTAATTATTGATATAATTGTACGTTGTAACTTTAAAAACTTTAGAGATCATAATGTTATTCATAAATTGTTATTCGCTTTAGATTCTTATGACTTAAAAACTCTATGATGTTTATTTTTAAAGTGGAAAACTCTTTATTCTTTTTTTTTTTGTTTATTTTTAGCCACATATTTTTCCTTCTTAATCCTTTTCTTCTTTCTCTCTCTCTATATCTTTAAAATGTTTGGCTTGAAAATACCAATTGGGGTGAATTGGTATTTAAAAAATTTCTACAAACTTTTCCAAAAGATGAAGAAAGGGAAAAAAGTTTGGACAATTCGATTTTTAGTGGTTCAATCCCAATTACCTTCGACATTTACAAAACAATCGTTAAAGATCATCTAGCTTCCAAAATTAAAGCAAAGGTTTTAAACAACTGTTTTTAAACTCCAGTAGTTCTACTAGGCCATTTCAGTGGTCAATGTAATCTTCTGAATTTGGGCTTAACGTCTAGGCCGGGTTGGGGAGGTTACATTTGATGGTATTAAAGCCTAGGTTTTCTAAACTAGGACTGTGGAAATTTTAATGAGTCTACATGTATGCATGCATTGAAAACGGGTTTTCTGGGAAAACTCATACCACAAGTTTTTGAAAAATTTATTCTTCTACAAGAAAGTAAATTCAAGACTCCGATGTCGGTCCTACTTTAGCTACTGTTACTCTTGAAACTTCAGATAAATGTGATCATTAGATTGCGAGCACTCAGGAGAATAACTAATGGTTGAACTTTTGTTTGAAACCTATAGATATACTTTAGATCTTAAAATTTTGAGAATACACTATGAACACTCAAGGTAGACATAGTAGGGGTAGGCTGTATAGGGCTACACCTGTTGAGCCAACCATTTTTCAGGGAGAAATCCCAATCCTTGAGTAGGAATTCATGGAGAATTCTACCACCAATGGTGGTAAAGTTTACAAAAATGGAGATAATGCTGTGTCATAGTAGATGTTGAGGGTTCTACAAAGGGTTCTTGGAGCCCAAACTGGATCGGAGAGCTGTGGATCTATTATGGAGAGGCTTCGGTCGAATGGGGCTAAAATATTTAAAGGTGTTGCTAGAACAAATCCTACTATGGCAGAGTACTGGATGGAGTCGACAGAAAGGATTCTGGAGGATTTAAATTATACTCCGGAACAAATATTGAAGGGCATTGTGCCATTATTAATGGAAGAGGCCTATCGTTGGTGGTAGTCTATTATAAGGGGTACACAAGCTGAACATTTCACCTAGGAATATTTCCAGGATGATTTTCAAAAGAAGTATGTTTGAATTAGGTATGTGGAGACCCACAACCTCAAGTTCATTGAGTTGAAGTAAGGCGATAAGATTGCGGCTAAATACGAGGTTTAATTGTTGAGGCTCAGGGTATGGTCACCACAGAATAGGATAAGTGTGTGAGGTTCAAAAATGGGCTTTGTTACAACCTCAAAATTTAGGTTGCTCCACACCAGGAACGGGTGTTTGAGACCTTAGTGGAAAAAATCCAAAATTCTGGAGGAGATCAAACAAGTGGAATGCGAAAAATGGGAAAAAAGTAAGGCCCTAGCTAAGAAAGATTCTAGTCCCACTGTTTTGAATTTTCATCCTACAAAACGAGCCAAAGAGAGAAGGCTGCTGCGACAAGGGGTTACGGTAGCTGATTCTGGGGTTGGGACTCCCAATTGTAACTATTCTAATAAACGTCACTTAGGAAAGTGTTGGAAGAAATTGGGTGCCTGCCTGAAATGTGGATCGATGAAGCATAGGTATAATGAGTGTCCTCGGTGGGTCGAGCAGGCGCAACCTCCGGATCAAAATTAGACCCAAAACTTGATATTGGGTCAGTTTCCTCTGAGGGGCCGAGGTTTGAATATAGCCGTTAATAATACCGCAACGGGTAATTAAGGTGCGAACCGAACTAAAGCTAGGTAGCCTACCCTTTTTTGTGTCGTTAGAGTTTGTGATGAGAGAGATGCGTCCGATGTAATCGTAGGTATTTTTACCATCCATTCAATTTCATGCTTTGCCTTAATTGACATAGGATCCACCCATTCTTATGTTGCTTGTAATATGTCTAATAAACTAGGTTTGGGGTAGAGGAAACCACTATTGATGTTACCATAATAAGCCCTTTAAGACAATCGATTATTGTAAATAAAAGCTATAAGAGATGTCCATTAGAGGTTTAAAGTGTAGTGTTTCCTGCGGATCTTATAAAATTAACTTTTGGGGAGTTCGATTTAATTTTTGGTATGGATTGGTAAGTAGAACACTATGTTAGCCTAGATTGTGCCTTTAAGAGAGTAACCTTGAAAACGACTAAGGGTAGTGAGATCGTTATGCTTGGGGAGCGGCAAAACTATTAATCAAATGTAGTCTCCGCTATGGTTGTCAAGAAGTTGGTTTGGAAAGGGTGTGAGGCTTATCTAAACTATGTGATGGATGTGAATACGAATAGTTCTGTCATAGATAATATTTGAACAGTTAGGGAATTCCCAAATGTGTTTCCCGAGGAGTTACCACGATTACCTCCAAATGAAGAGGTAGAATTTGGAATAGAGTTGTTTCCAGGAATTACTCTAGTTTTCATTACTCCCTACCACCTCGCACCTAAAGGGCTTCAAGAACTAGAAGTCCAACTTCAAGAGCTTTTGGATCGTGGGCTTATTAGTCCTAGTGTTTCTCCATGGGGAGCTCTAGTCCTATTTGTCAAAAAGAATGATGGCTCCCGAAGGATATACATTGATTATCGATAGTTCACTAAACTAACCGTTAAGAAGACTTATTTGATCAATTCCGTGGTGTAATGGTGTTTTCCAAATATATTTAATGTCTATGTACTATCAACTAAAGGTGAAAGAGGCGGATGTGCCTAAAATTGTATTTAAGATTGGATATAGACATTACAAGTTTCTTGTGATGCCTTCCGGATTAACAAATGCTCTTGTTGCTTTCATTGATCTAATGAACTGAGTGTTTAAACCCTTTCTTGATTAGTTTGTCATTGTGTTCATCGATGACATCCTAGTTTATTCAGAAACCAAAACCGAACATGATGAACACCTTAGGAAAGTTTTGCAAATCCTCCGCGAATAGAAACTATATGCCAAACTAAGTAAGTGAAAATTTTGGCTTAAGGAAGTTATGTTTCTGGGTCATGTGGTATCCGCAGAGGGTATCCATGTAGACCTGAAAAAGATAGAGCCTATTTTAGAATGGAAACAACCCAACAATGTTTCCAAAATTCAAAGTTTCATTGGTTTAATCAAGTACTATCATAGATTTTTTGAAGGGTTCTCTCTAATTGCCACTCTCCAAACAAAGTTTTTGAGGAAGAATGTTTCGTTTTAATGGACGGATGATCAACAAGCGAGCTTTGAAAAGCTAATGGTTGTGTTAACTAAAGGTCTCGTATTAATTCAACCCAAGACTGGAAATGAGTATGTTGTGTATAGCGATACATCCTGTACTGGCCTTGGTTATGTGTTGATGCAAGTAGGAAAAGTAGTTTCCTATGCATTAAAGCAATTGAAACAACATTAGTACAACTATGCGACACATGAATTGGAGTTGACAACAGTGGCATTCGCACAAAAAATTTGGAGACACTATTTATATGGTGAGTAGTGCTATATATATACTAATAATAAGAGTCTAAAGTATCTTCTCACTCAATAAGAGTTGAACTTGAGGCAACGGAGGTGAATAAAGCTATGAAAGGACTATAACTGTGTAATTGAATACTACCTCAGAAAAGCCAATATAGTGGCAGATGCTCTAAGTAGAAAATAGATGATTGATCTAAGAGCAATGTTTGCTAGGTTAAGTCTAGTGGATGATGGAGGCTTACTAGCTAAACTACAAGTGAAACAGACCTTAGTTAATGAGATTAAGGCTAAAAATTTGTTAGATGTGTTCTTATTTTCATGGATTAAGTAGGTGGAAGATGACAAAATTGAGGACTATGGGTTTAATGACGAGGGTATTTTGTGCTTCTGTTGGAGTCATTATGTGCCAAACGATAAGGATTTAAGATAGTCCATACTTTGAGAAGTGTATGCTATCCCTTATTCCATGCAACCTAGAGAAGATAAGATGTATCAGGATTTAAGGGAACTGTACTGGTTGCTTAGACTAAAACGTGAGGTGGCAAAATTTGTAGCTAAGTGCCTAACGTGTCAGCAAGTGAAAACCAAACATCAGTTCCCTTCCGACTTATTAAAACCATTTAAAATACGTTAGTAGAAGTGAGAATGGATAGAAATGGACTTTGTTAGTGGGTTCCCCTGACATCCACTAAGAAAGATTCAATATGGGTAATAGTATATCGATTAACTAAGTCAGCTCATTTCTTACCTGCCCATCTTGATCATTCTTTACAAAATCTGGTTAAGTTATATATTTTGGAGATTATAAGGTATCATAGGGTACCCGTGTAACACCCCAAAATAGGGCCTAGGAGTTTTAGGGGTATTTTAATAATTTTAACCTTAGAGTGTTCGAAATTTCGTGACATGGTATATCGATAATGTTCTCGATTATGATTTTTAGAAAATCAAATCAATTTTTGAAAATGTGCTTTGGAAACCTTTAATTTTAAAAAAAAGGAGTGATTTGTAACAGAGTCAAAACTGTGAGCATTTATGTTGCAATTTTGCCAATTTTTAAAATTGAGCCTATTTCTTCCCCCACCAACATGTTTTCATGTCAGTTCTTCTTCATTCGTTATGCTGACCGTCCCTTTGATTTCCCTAGCTCTCCCCACTCAATTTTAACTCCTAAATAGTGATTCTTTGATTTCTACTATTATCTAAGCCTTAAACCTCCATAAAATCTCTTCAAAACACCCAAAAACTCCATTAATTTCACAATTTTCAAGTTATAGGGTTTTCTCGGGTTTGTATCAAAAATTTAATTTTCATCAATCAAAAGTCCTTAAGCTCGTAAATTGAAATTTAAGCAATTTCATTCACATTTCATGCTAGCTTTATGCACTAGGGACCTATATCAACCCATACAAATCAAAATTTCACAATTTTACCATGGAATTTTACTACTTTTATAAATAAGTCCCTAAATAACAATTTAATCAAAAATCCCTTTAAAAACTTGTGTATTTAACAACAAGGACCCATAATCTTTCATTAAATTTCAAGAATCATGCAAACATGCTCATGGAAAAACCTTAAATATTTAACAATTTTACAGATTAGTCCTTGGGCTGGCTAGATTAAGCTACAACGATATCGAAAACATAAAAATAATTAAAACAGGACAAAATAACACTTACATGCAAGGATGGAGCTAGTCGAATATTCAAGGTGCAACAATGGAGGTCTTTCTCTCTAATTTCGATGGAAGCATTCAACTAAAGAAGATGATACTTTCATTGTAGGTTATTTTACTATACTTATTTATTAAATTACTTAATTAACCTTTAATTTAAACTAATTAAAAATCAATTTAATGCCCATCTTTGTCCACTAATAATAATGGTCTAATTACCATATAAATACCCTCAATATAAAATTTCATAGCTAATTGATACTTTTAACTTATAGAACTCAACTTTTGCACATTTTATGATTTAGTTCTTTTCACTTAACTAAGCATGCAAATGGCAAAATTTCTTAACAAAATTTCTATACGACCTTTCTAATATTCCATAGACATTAAAATAATAATAAAATAAATATTTGCTCGTCAAAATTGTGGTCCTGAAACTACTATTCTGAATTCACTAAAAATGGGTTGTTACATTGATCCTACTCCTGCACTTGTGAATCATGGTTGTTGCTTAAATGTCTTCGGGCGTTAGGTGGTAAGAAATTTTTTGGAGTGAAGGGTACTGATCCGACCATAGCTGAGTACTGGTTGGAGGGAGTTGAAAGGATCCTCGAGCAGATGTCCTGTTCTGACAAGGAGAAGTTGGGTTGTGCAGTGTCCTTACTCGATGGTAAGGCTAATCATTGGTGGAATGCGGTTAGGAGAGGTACTATTTCTAATAGGTTAACGTATGAGTACTTTATCGATGTTTTTAGGAGGAAGTTTATGGGTGAGCAGTATATGGAAGCTCGTAGACATGAGTTTCTGGATTTGATTCAAGGTGATCTGTAAGTAGCTGATTATGAGGCTGAGTTTGGTCGACTCAGTCAGTATACCCCTAAAATGATACTTTCTGAGAGGGACCGTTGTAAGAGGTTCCGATTTGGGCTTAATTGTGAGATTCTGGTTTACTTGGTAGCTCAAAATATAGAGATGTTTGATGAGTTAGTTGAGAGAGCTAAGGAAGTTAAGGAGCCCTTAGTTGAGATATCTCGTTCGGTGGTTACTGATTCTGATAAGAGAGCTTTTGATGGTGCATTGGGTAGACTGCCTAAAAGAGGGCGTGATAGTCATAGTTCTAGTAGGGTGCGAGATGTGGGTCTCGATCGAGTCAGTCCAGGCAACGGAGTAGTGCTATTGTTAGTGCTACTAGTTCAACAGGAGTTCCCAGATGGCTGCATTGTCTATATTGTGAGCATAGGCATTCTGGAGAGTATCGTAAGTTTTCAAGTGGATGTTTTAAATATTGTTCGAAGGAAAATTTTTTGGGGGATTGTCCGAATAGAGTTGAGGTTTTGCAGACTCAGAGTTCGACACCTATTTCTGCGCCTGTTAAAGGCTGTGGTAGAGGTAGTGGAAGACCAGTTGGGTAGTAAATTCCAGCTGTTACGGAGCCGGAGAATCAGGATTCGACTAATGTTATTGCAGGTACTTTGACTTTGCAGTCTACTCCATTATTTTCTTTAGTTGATTCTAGTTCGACGCATTCGTATATTTTGAGTGAATTGGCATACAAGTTAGAGATTCCTGTTGAGACTATTGGTTTGGGTATGACTATCACTAGTTCTTTTGGTAATAGTGTAGTAGTGAATAAAGTTTAGTATAGATGCCCTCTTATAATTCAAGGACATGTTTTCTCTGTTGATCTTATGGAATTGTCTTTCTATGGATTTGATGTCATTCTTGGTATGTATTAGTTAAATGAGCATAAGGCTAGGGTAGATTTTGAGACTAAATGAATTACTTTGAGAAATAGTGATGGGTTGGAAATTGTTATTGTAGGCAAAAGACCGGGTTTTATGTCTAATGTGGTTTCGGTTATGAAGGCTAAAAAGATGAAGGGAAAAGGTTGTGAGGCTTATTTAGCCTATGTGATGGATTCTTTAGTAAGGAGTTAAGAGTTCAAGATATTCACATTGTTAGGGATTTTCCTGACATGTTTCTTGTAAAGTTGTCTGGTTTGCCACCGGACCAAGAAGTTGAGTTTGGAATTGAGCTCTATTCATGTACTGTACTGGTGTCCATTGCGTCCTATCGCATGGCACCAAAAGAGCTCAAGGAATTAATGGTTCAATTGCAAGAGTTACTTGATAGAGGGCTTCTTTGACCAAGTGTATCTCCATGGGGTGGACCGCTTTTTTTTGTGAAGAGGAAGAATGGTACGATGTGGATGTGTATTGATTATACACAGTTGAATAAGTTGACCATTAAAAATAAGTATCCTTTGCCTTGAATTGATGATTTGTTTGACCAGATCTGAGGTGCAATGGTGTTTTTGAAGATTGATCTTAGAATTGGGTATTACCAGTTAAAGGTGAAGGAGTCTGATGTGTTAAAAACTGCTTTTAGGACTCGGTATGGGCACTATGAGTTTTTGGTTATTTTGATTACCTAATGCCCTTGCTGCGTTCATGGATTTGATGAATCGTGTGTTCCACTCATATTTGGACCAATTTGTGGTTGTGTTTATAGATGATATTTTGGTATATTCTTGTTCTCAAGAGGATCATGATGAGCATTTAAGGGTTGTTTTGCAGATTCTGCGAGATAAGCAGTTGTATGCAAAATAAAGTAAGTGTGTTTTGGCTTAAGGAAGTAGCATTCTTAGGTCATATTGTTTTGGCATAAGGGGTTCGTGTGGATCCAAAGAAGATAGAGGCAATTTTAGAATGGAAGCCGCCTAGGAATGTTATCGAAGTTAGGAGTTTTTTGGGTTTGGTTGGTTATTATTGTAGATTTGTTTAAGGATATTCTCTTATTGCTGCACCCTTAACGAAACTACTTCATAAGGGTGTGGCGTTAGAATGGACTAATGCTAGGTAGAAGAGTTTTGAACAGCTTAGGGTAGTTTTGACTAAGGCACCTATGTTGGTTCAACTGGAACCTAGAAAAGATTTTGTGGTTTATAGTGATGCTTCGTACTTGGGTCTTGGTTGTGTGTTGATGCAAGAGGGAAAAGTTGTGGCTTATACTTTGAGGAAGTTGAAGACTCATGAGCGCAATTATCCTACTCATGATTTGGAGCTAGCTGTTGTGGTTTTTCCACTTAAGATTTGGCATCATTACTTGTATGGAGAGAAGTATGTTATCTATACGGATCATAAGAGCCTTAAGTACCTTCTCACCCAAAAGGAGTTGAATTTAAGGTAGAGGCATTGGATTGAGGTTTTAAAAGATTATGATTGTGTGATAGAGTATCATCCTAGCAAGACGAATGTTATTGTTGATGATTTAACTAGAAAGTCGATGTTGGATTTAAGAGCTATGTTTGCGCGCTTGAGTTTAGCTAGTGATGGTGGTTTGTTAGATGAGCTTCAAAAGAGAACAACTTTATCACAACATATTAAGGAGAAGAAACCTTTAGATGGAGAATTATTAAAGAGGATTCGACAGGTTGAGCAAAGTATTAAGGGAGATTTTGATGTTGACAGTGATGGTATCTTGAATTTTCGAGGTAGGTTGTGTATTCCGCATGACGTAGATTTGAGGGAAGTGATTCATATCGAGGCATATAGTAGTCCTTAAGCTATGCATCCTGGTAGTGGTAAGATGTATCATGATGTTAGAGAGGTTTATTGGTGGCCTGGGTTGAAGCGTAATGTTATGGATTTTTTCTCGATGTATGGTTTGTCAAGAAGTTAAGGCAGAACACTAATTGTGGTTCTTAAATGAAAGTGGGAAAGGATCACTATGGATTTTACTTCGGGTTTGCCTTTGACTCCATTGAGAAGGATTCGGTTTGGGTTGTAGTTTATCGATTTTTGAAGAGTGTGCATTTGTTAACTATACGTACTAATTATTCTTTGCAGAAGTTAGCTAAGTTGTATATTGCTGAGATTGTTCATCTTCATGGGGTTCCAGTTTTAATTATTTCAGATAGGGATTTGCGGTTTATTTTGAGGTTTTAGAAGAGTTTGCAAGAAGCTTTGGGATCGAAGCTTAGTTTTAGTATGATTTACCATCCCCAAACAGATGGGCAGTCTGAAAGGGTAATTCAAGTTTTACAAGATATGTTGTGAAGTTGTGTGATCGAGTTCAGTGGTAGTTGGGAGCGATATTTGGCCTTGGCAGAATTCGCTTACAATAATAGTTTTCAAACAAGTACTCGTATGGCACCATTTGAAGCATTGTATGGTAGAAAGTGTAGAACTCCTTTGTGTTGGACATAATTAGATGAGAAGCGAGTTGTTGGACCATATTTGGTTCGTGAGACTGAAGAAAAGGTAAAGTTGATTTGTGATCGGTTGAAAGCAGCATTTGATAGGCAGAAATCTTATGTGGATTTGAAATGAAGAGATATTGAGTTTCAAGTTGGTGATAAGGTGTTCTTGAAAGTGTCGCCGTGAAAGAAGGTTTTGAGATTTGGAAGGAATGGTAAATTGAGTCCAAGGTATATTGGAGCTTATGAAGTTGTTGAGAGCATCAGTTCGATAGCTTATCGTATTAAGTTGCCGACAGAACTTGAGTGAATTCATGTGTCTATGTTAAGGAAGTATCATTTAGATCCGTCACATGTAGTGTTAGGTGAGGAAATTGAAGTTCGAGATGATCTTACTTATGAAGAAGAACCGGTTGAAATTTTAGCTCCTAAAGAGAAGGTAAGAGAGTTACGTTGGTTAAGGTTTTGTGGCGCAACCATAAGACTGAAGAGGCTACTTCGGAAGCTAAAGAGACAATGAGACAGCAATATCCTTATTTTTTTAGTTTAGGTAATTTCGAGAACAAAATTCTTTTTGGATGGGGAGAATTGTAACACCTCAAAATAGGGCTAGGAGTTTTAGGGGTATTTTAGGAATTTTACCCTTAGAGTGTTCGTAATTTTATGACATGGTATATAGGTAATGTTCTCGATTATAGTTTTTGGAAAATCAAATCAATTTTTGAAAATGTGCTTTGGAAACCTTTAATTTTAGAAAAAGGAGTGATTTATAATAGAGTAAAAAATGTGAGCATTTATGTTGCAGTTTCGTAAATTTTTTAAATTGAACCTATTTCTTCCCTTACCAACATGTTTTCACGTCAGTTTTTTCCTTTCATTGTCCTTGCCGTCCCTTTGATTTCCCTAGCTCTCCCCATTCAATTTTGACTCCCAAACAGTGATTCTTTGATTTCTACTATTATATAAGCTTTTGACCTCCATAAAATATCTTCAAAACACCCAAAAACTCCATTGATTTCACCATTATAAAGTTAATGGGTTTTCTCGAGTTTGCATCAAAAGTTCAATTTTCGTCAATCAAAGGTAATTTTTTGATTCCTTATGAGTTTTTCATGATATATAGTCCATAAAACTAAATTATTAGCCCTCAAATCGCATGTTTCAAATAAAACAGAAAAATTGGGTTGTTAATGGTGGATTTCAAGATTTTTAGTAAAAATGTTGTTTCAAAGTGTGTAACACCGTTAACCCAAATTCGTCGCCAGAACAGGGTTACAGAGCATTACTAGAGTTTACAAATCAATCGGATAGAAATTTTAAACATTTCGAAACATATCAATATTCATATAAAAAACCAATCAAAATCGTACATATTGTCCCTTATACGAGCCCTGGAGGCCCTAAATATGCATTAGAAACAAGTCGGGACTACATCGAAAACTTAGAGAATTTTTCAAGAAACATTGAAAATTTTAAACACTGTAGGGGTCACACGGCCGTGTGGCCAGGCCGTGTGACTCACACAGTCAAGAGACACGCTCATGTCTCAGGCCGTGTGGACATTCGAAGTAGGGACACACGGCCGTGTCCCAGCCTGTTGAACTCACTGACTTGGTCATACGGCCAAGCCACACGCCCGTGGGCTCGACCGTGTGCTAGGCCTTCTAACAGCCTGACTTGCAACCCTTTGAAAGCTATAGGGGCCACAAGGCCGTGTGTCACACATGGCTGAGACACATGCCCGTGTATCTGCCCATGTGGACGAAAATAGGCCATTTTACAAGCCATTTTTCACACCCAAATTGGCATATACCTACACACAACATTGCACATACTTACAAGCCATAACAAGACATCCAAATCAAGCATAAATAAGACATGTACATATGGTATAATTTCATACAACCAATATGCCCTTAGGCACCTCAAATAACGATATGGAAACATGTATAACCATGTATTCAATTTGACCAAATAATCAACTAACTTGCCTTCACATTTGCATCAATACATACCATATAATTTACTTACCAAAACACAACCATTTGGTACAAAAATGTCATTCTATAATTAGCATCAAAAGTCCTTTAAGCTATTCAAACAAAGTACCAATTCTTAACAAGTCACAAGTATTATATTATGCATAATCATCTATCATTTCATCTTCCATCATTCAACCATATTAAGTCATTCATCAACCATTTTAAGGCTAGTTGTATACATGCCAAAAATATGCCAAAACACAAGCCAAATCAAATGGCCATATTCACAACAAAACATATAGGCCAACATTAGCCAAAATACCTATACATGTCATTATAACCAAAATTAAACAGTCGAATGTACCAAAAAGAGTAGATGGATAGTGTGATATAGCTCCGACAATCTTCCAACCCGAACGAGCTTCCGATTCACTGTAAAACACGGAAAATAACATAGAGTAAGAATTTAAGCTTAGTAAGTTCGTATAACATAGAAAATAACTTACCATTTAGTCACATATTAGGTAAGTAAACAAAGCATATCCCAATACAATTTGGCCAAATGCCTAAGTATATATTCACCAACCATGTTAGCCAGGTAAACACATATATATAAGTCAATAATCATGTGTATACCTATAATAGTTCATATCAAACTTATATCGTTTTGTAATAGAACATTGCCTGTTGAACTGTTTAGAATACTGTTGGATACCCGAGATAGCTCACACATAATGTGTTAGCTCATATAACTATAATTTGTCAATTCATGTACATGCATGCTAATACGAGCTATGAATTGGTATGCACATTTGAACTGAAGATCGGTATGCTCTCATGAGCTATGAATCGGTATGCTCTTACGAGCTATAAACCGGTAACCTTAATGACATGTCATTTGTACCCTATGGATTCCTAAGGTTCAAACGGGGCTCGGTAATCATCGTACGTTGTTGGATATGCACCCGGAAATCATATATGACAAACCATAACATTTATATAATTCAATTAAAAACATATAAACACAATTTAATTACACGAACTTACCTCGACGAGTATACGTAGATACGAAGGTGATTAATCCGAGACTTTCTCTTTGCCCCCATCGAAGTCCGTACAAGGTCTAACTGAATCTATATGGATAAATTTAACTCAATTTAACATATAATTCATTAAATTTAATCCAAAACATATTTTTTGCAAAATTATCATTTTACCCCTATACTTTTAATTTTTTTACAATTTAATCCCTAGGCTCGAAAAATGAAATTCATGCAATTTTACCCCTATCCAAGCCTAGCCGATTATTATACAAACTTATAGCAGCCCACATATTTCATAATTTCACAAATTATACCATGAATTTATCACAATTTTCAATTGAACCCAAATTGATAATTTTATAAAAAAATCTCTTTACAAAAGTTGTTTATCTAACAACAACTACCTATTTTCTAACATAAAACTTCAAAACCCATGTACATGCATCAATAGAAAAACCCTAACAATTTAAGAGTTTCACAAATTAGTCCCCGGGATAGCTAGATTAAGCTATAATGATCCCAAAAACATAAAAATCATAAAAAAATAGGTCAAAAATACATACCAAATAGACAAGGAGAAGTTATCGAAATTAAAAGCCCTTCATTGGCTTTTCTTTTACCCTAAATTTGGTTGAGAAGAATTAAAGAAGATGAAGCGTAATTTGTTTTTATTTAATATTAACTTTATTTACTAATTACAAAAATATCCTTTAAAATTATTCATAATTTCAATAATACCAAGCCATGTACATCGATTAACTTTACTAATGGTCTATTTACCTCATAAGGACTCTTACTTTAAGGTTCTATAGCCATTTAATACCTTGGCTACTATATCTCTACTTTTGCACTTTACACGATTTAGTCCTTTTTATCAAATTGAGCATGTAAACGGTAAAATTTCTTAACGAAATTTTT
>CM025148.1:17995868-18007557 GCA_013467495.1 Gossypium gossypioides | reverse complement strand
CAAATACAATCCTTGTGGAGACGATAACTCGATACTTACTTATTACTTGATAACGACTGTGTACACTTGTACAAACCTTCGCATTACAATGCTCGCTTATCTTCTAACTTCACTTTCTCAACCAGGATAAATTACAATTTACTCAATTTGACTTACATTCTGATTTAATATAGCCTATGGTCACTTTCTAGGGTTGTCAAGCCTAACAGTTTAAGAACACATAATTTATACCTACTAATCCATCCCGAAAAATCCTAAATCCTCTGTTAGTCATATTCCCATCCACTGGTTAATCTCCCATAAAGGATTTAGCCACTCATGTTATTCATGATTTCAACTTCGACTGAACAAACCATGTGAGAAACACGATCGATTTAGTGAAGAAAAGAGATTTGAATAATTGTAGATTGAGATTTGAATAATTGTAGATTGAGTATTGAATTGGAACAAAGTAGCAAATCTCTCAATTAGAATAACCAAACCATACGAATGCAAAGGAAAATATAAAAAAAATGCTTTAATTAAATAAACAAGTCCTTGAATGAAAGTTGATTCAAGAGGAAGAATAAGAAAGTATTTAGAAAATGAAAATAAAATAAACAAAAACTAGTTCTAAACTACGAGGGTTTTTAAGGTGTCTAGGACGACTTGATTACATTCAACCCCTAATGTCTTATTTTTAGAGGTGTTGGAAGCCCAAATTAGGTGTTCAACACGTCCTAAGTCTTCGTATAAGTTTTATTGTGCGGACAAAAATAACACCGAAATACTTGGGCAGCACGTCAATGTGTGCACGTACTTATGTCGTTCGTTTGGTGCTTTGACGTCCCGAGAAGCTTGTGCATCACTCGACCTTTGCTTCCATGTTAATTGGGCCTTTATATCTCCATCCTACACACTCAATTAAACCAATTAGCACAACCTAAGGCTCGTGTTGGCCTATTGGGTCACAACACCAACAAAATGTGTTTAAAATGCTTATTTTTATTAACTTTTAATCCTAAGGCCTAAATACTAAAAATGAAAATTAAAATACTAAATTACTAAGAAAAAAAACTCCTTAAGTGAGGAATTGACCCGAAATGAGTACTACATTTAACGGTAGGTTTTGATGTTATGACATTGGTTGATGAGAGACTATATAAGAGGAAAATCAGTGAGGTATTCTAGAAATTATTTACATTCTACATGTCCTCCTCATTTTCTTTTCTTTCTTCTTCCATTCTCTCCTCTAGTCTGTTTGGCGAGTAACAGAAAGAGTTATAAGAAAACGGGTTTGCTTGCTAACTAAAGCTAGCAATTTAGCTTGAGAATCTGTGAATTTATCTAGCTACTGACCAAGAAAGAGGAGGCTCGAGCATCATGGGGAGAAGTTAAATAGGGGTAGGTGGATATGGTTATAGGTATTTTAATGGTAAGTCCTTGAACACAAATCTTTAACCTTTTTCCTCCATGTTTAGTATTGTGGTGTTTTAGGTTCTTGTTGTAAATTCTATTGTTTGTCAAGAATGATGAAGGATAGCATTGTGGTGAAGATTTTACTAAACTGTTGATTCGTGTTATATGTGGAACATAAATGCATGTTATTTTGTGATCGTGAATGGGTTGTATAAATGAAATGCATGCTATGTGTGGTACAGTTGGCAATGTCGTATCATGCGTATTGTTCAGTTGATTATGTCGTAAATAACTTAACTGAATATGTGGAACTATGAAAACATGTTAAATATGTTTTGAATATTGTCCTGTTTTGTATGCTCGAATGTTGTTGTTTGCATGTGGAGCTTGGATAGATGAGTTGCGATGGAAGTGTAAGAGTGAAAATGTCCATGTTATTTATATATATGTTGCTTTACGGAAGTTCAAGTGGATTGTACAAAGATGAATTCGCATATGTTATATGATGGCCTCGTGAGGTATTTATGACAAGTATGAGAGTCAGAGGAGTCTAAGGCTTTTAGCCTCATGTATATATGTAAATCCCACGTGGGTACCCAAGTCTCATGAATGTATGCAATCCCATAGGCATATGCAAGTATTATATAAGTATCGTAAGCTATGCTTGAGACTTTTGGGAAGGGGCTAAGTTAGATTCCTTAGTGCTTGTGTGAGATGATACTAGATGTCTGTAACATGCATACGATGGGGGCGACCTTTAGGCTAGGCTTTAGGACTTTAAGTCTTATGCTTCCGAATTTAGAATCAGTGAAGTTAAATAAAAAATATTGTATTATGTATTCATTTTTAGAATAATACGTTTATATATATATGGTGATCCTATGGGTTCGTTTTAATAAGATAAATCATTGGTTAAATGTTTAATTGCAGTAAATATGCATCCTTGGTTCGGTGGCACCTTGTAGCTTGCGTTCGGTGACAGGACTAGGTGAGGGGTGTTACAACAATCATGAAGAGAAAGTTGGGTGCCACTTTTATAAGGGATGAAAGGACCATGTGTTGGATATGGTGCCTTAAGTGTAGTATTTTTTTCAATGTACACTTGTAATTTTTTCGAACAGATTGGTTAATAAAGTTATTCATGAATTACATAAATATTTTGTATAATGTCCTTGTATGGTTTTTACATGCAAAGCAAAATGGAAATAAATGTTGCTCACTGATTGTCTAATGTTTAACTAATACTAAGTGGTATTACGTTGTAACACCCTATACCTAACCTGATCGATGGGTCCGAATGTAAGATGTCACATCAATAACGAAATGAACTACGAACTAATTTCAACTAAATTTTAAACTAATACAACTAAAGCAACTAATAGTGCTTTCTTGATCAAACATAACTTAGCTCGCGAATCATCAGAAACAACTTTACATGTTTGACTGGTTAATCTGCCAAACTAAATGCTACAGTTACAAATTCTTAACTTAAGTTATTAACATGCAAACTTATGAGAAGATTAACAATAATGGTTTTGCTACATTTAGAAGATAACTCATCAAGGAATATAATATATCAAGTTCATACATAGTTACAAATATTGAAACCCTAAGGTTCAGCCTCAAGGTCAGCCCACTATATGCATGTTATATATAAGAATACAAGTTCGCCTAAGCTTGAACGAATCTTAGCTTGATCCCTCTTCAACTCCTTATATAAACCATCATACCTAGGAAACATAACAAAGACAAGTAAGTTCAAATGAACTTAGTGACTTTCCAATACAATATACCTTTAATGAATTATATGTAAAAAATTCATGGATTTGATCTCCTGTTTGACATTTCTTGCACAAGTAGGGTTCACACATTCTTCCTGGTGTTCTCATGTCCTTCCTTACGTTGGCTCATCTTGAGAATTTGTACGCCTTCTGCATGGAGACAACCCTCCAATCCTATCGATTATACGTAGGCTGCAATGCAGATTGATTTTTACTAACCCATTTATACTGATTTCCTACTAGATGGAATATTACTCCTTTTTCCAGTAGAACATATGCGAATTACCTTAGCAATTGTTATCATCGCGGATTAACGTACAACGGATTAATTTTAGAAGACTCATTCGTGGAGATTCACATTTTGAGAATTTCTTTTACATATGGATTTACACTTAAATTCGTTTATATGTAGACTTGAGCTTGATGACCATATACCTGCAGACCTTTCCTAGGAGCCTTAATAAGCAGAATCATAATACAAAATTCAAACATACGGGTTCTTACTTGTGAACTCCATCTTAAATCTTAATTGTTCCTAAACTCTTGTTTGGCGGATATCACTACGAACTGTTGATTTAAAAAGAGTCCTTGGCAGACTCCTACGTGAAGAATATCCCTGCTATTTTGGCTTGATATGACTAGTTCATACAAACTCTCATAGCTTGAACATGTGAATAAGCCCATGCTGACTCTTATGAAGGATAGTCTCTTTGATATCTTAAACTTGAAACATGAATGTTAGATCAACAGACTACCATAGCTTGAATAATAAAGATAAATCTAGCGGGCTGTCAAACATATGGATTCATATTGAAGATTCATGGGTGCGAACTCAAATATGGCATTCTCATACATGCAAATTCATAAATGAAAATTTACATACAGATACAGATTCTTGCACACGGACTGTTCCACGAACTTTAGCATGAAGGAATTCCACGTATAAATTTGTCAATAAACTTAGAGCACAAGTCCAGTGGACTATCATGCATCCGGATTCATAGAAAAAGACTCATGAATATGGCAGACTCATCCATGTAGATTTTTTTGCAAACTTTGTACGGTTAATTCCTTCATAACTTTCACATACAACTTAAAGAACAAGTCCGACGAAATTTCGTAACTTACATAACTCATGGCCATGGACTTGCTTAGACATATAAGGCTTTAAGCCTTAGACTCCACAGAGTCTCATTCTTAAAAGAGCTCGTGTAGGGTCATCATATACATGTGCGCAAATATCTCCGTACAATCCAACCGAAACTTCACAAAACCAAATATCATACCTATATATTCTCCGTAAAGTTTGCCTGGACCTCCGAAAAACCAATACCATGGGGCACAGAGTGCACAACATGTCATTTTTTCTTCTTCATCCTCCAATACATTCCTCCATACTCTATATCATTTATATTTTTGACTGACATATAACAAGCATTTAACTAATCATATTGTTAATAATACAACATAGATCATGGAAAACATATCACCTACCGAACAATTTCAATTATAACTTCTTCAGTAATTATTTTACTAGTGAAAGTTTATCGAAACAATGAACTAAAATGTACAATCAAACATACATATGTAAATCATCACTCTGCATGCTTCAACCATACAACAAACAACCCACAATATTTCAACTCGTCATCAGTAAAACATGAAGTGAAACACAACACAATAACGCAATATTGATATATATTTATAAAGCAACCACAATGAGTTTGAGTTTAGAAACTCACCAGCAAAATACTTGATAACTTGTATCGATTAACCTGCTTAGCTTTTCCTTATCACCTGAGCCTCCTCCTTCTCAGATAGCTAAACATAATAATCATATCAAGATTAAAACAAAGGCATTTAGATGTAAGAAAACCATAATTCAATTGCATGTAGAGAGAAGTTAAAGGTTAGCAACAACCATAAACATCTTAGTACAAGATCTATGAGTTAAACTAAAATCTTTACATTTCCTTCCCTTTTATTCAATAAAATGATACAGAAAAGCTTATAAAGAATAATAGTTTCCTAAATCCTCAATAACTTAAGCTGAAACAGTATTTTCTTCCTCCATACAAATCACTTCTTAACTTTTCTTTCCTTCTGAACAAACCAGAAAAGAATTTGGAAGAAAGAAAAATGAAAATCAGAGTGAAAGAATCCTCCCATATATAATCTTTCCAGTACTAGTCCAAATTTGGTCAATACTATTAATACCCTTAGTCATAATGTTTCCCACTAAAAGAAAACTCTTGGTTCAAATGTAATGAAACCAACAATTAAAATCCAACTATTTTCCAAGCAGCCCATCCGATTTACTAATTTACAGTAGAACCCGCTTAAACAAAAAGTTTTTCTAATTTAATACCCATAATTTCCATATCACTTAACCTTTAAAATTTATGGTTGTGACATAGTGTTCGGATCGTAATATAAAAAGGCAACTTATATTAGTAGACAAACCTAAACATGTCCTTAGTCTAATCAAAAATAAGAAAACCAATTGAAAGACTAATATGTCGTTTATCAAGTCCAATTGAGAAGATGCTTTGTCTTGGGCATCGAAGCGGATGACTCCTAGAAGATAGAGACATAGATGTGACTGACTGTACTAATAGTACATCGGACAGGACCCAAGAAGAATAGATCTTGGATTCATTAATGGATTTATTCACTTGTGATGTTTATAGTGTGGCATACCTAAATCCTAAGTGGATGATGGAGTATGTATGCGTGACTTGTATGCTTTAATGTAAGTAAAAGCCTAAGTTCAAATAGATAAGGAACCGAAAGCCGATGCGTTGGGTGTACAACTTCTGTAGTATGTAGCATCATTCACAATAGTGGAATTCATTGCCTAAGACATGGATAAATGATATCCTCTCATTGACATACATAGTTGATGAAAAGTAAATGTGGCCACGGGTCGTTCGTCTTTGCGATGGATGACTTGATCACTATTTGATAGTGATTGACCTTTCATGAAGGTAGATGTAATGGTTACCATGAGATAAAATAAGATCACATTGGGAGAACACATATTACCCCAAAGAGATTAAGGATATCCTATTATGGTAACACACTTATGAAAACTTCATTGCACGAGCACTAATCGAGTTACTTTTGTAATGGTATGCCATTGGGTTGAGCTTAGTCATGATACTATAGTGGAATGACTTTGTGACTAAATGAGTTTATAATTAATAAGAAAATTTGAGCCTCAATTGCATATTTTCAATCGATCCCTCCACTAGCTCGTTGAAACCAGAAATTAATTGCGTATTGAATGGAAATGAACATAATGAATAGAAATGGAGAAATGGAAAACATTCAGAAAATGGTTATGGTTTTCTCCTAAATGAAAATGAAAATGAAAATGGAATCATATGGAAATGAATATGGTTTTCTCAAAATGGAAATGAGAAATGAATTCATTTACAAATGAACAAGGATTTCTCAAAAATGATCATAAGATTGAGTTGATATTTTTAAGCTATTTTAAAGACTGAAAATAAAAATAAACTATACAATCTGTAACACCCCAATTTTGGCGAATTCAAGGTTTTGGCGCGTAGACCTAAATAGTCAATTTGGCATGGTAGTATCCGCCTAAGTATTTCTTTTGGCGCTCAGGATGGGCGCATTCCATTACATGTAAAAGTTAATGGTTGTTCAATGTCAGACTTCTATGTTATTTGAAAGAAGATGTAAGCCAAGTGAAAGGGGTAAGTATGGAATGATTGCACATCGGAGGTGTAGTGCATCTTTCTCTTTGAATGAGATCTCAATTCCAGCGACGGTTTTATTAGATATCTTACAACTAGAATCCCTATTTTTTTCTATCTAGTTCCTCCACAACCGCGAACCCTGTTAGATTCAGGCATGATACACTTTTTAGTTATTGGGAGAACCCAAGTACTCTCTTTCGGATCCATGAAACAACTCTCAGAGATCTTTTTTCCTTTTGGAAGATACAGGAGCGAAACAATAAACCTATTAATATTGGAAGAACCAAAAGATTCTTCTGATGTATCATTTTTAGATCCAATGGAATTCATAGGTATAGGAAGAAGCCCTATCAAATAGAGATTTTTTCTTTTGACCATATTTCGATTTTTAATATGACATATAAGGACCGTTACTACAAATAGTACTACACCCTTGATCATGAAATATCGATTACTTGTTGAACCCTATGAATTGCGTGAAAGTAGGATACTCCAAATTCGGAGGTCCAAGAGTTTTATAAAACATTTTTGGTGGAAAAATGTGAATGAAAGATCCCACTGAATTGAATTAGGTCCATGAATATAAAAAATAGTGAGAATTCTTGATCTCTCTCAATTCGAAAATCCAGGATTTCAATTGATGTCCTTTTATTGATTCCTCCTAAATTGCATTGATTTATCCCAAAGATTTCATTTCAATTGGAATTTGGTTATTCACCATGTACGAGGATCCTCACTAAGCATCCATGGCTGAATGGTTAAAGCGCCCAACTCATAATTGGCGATTTTGTAGGTTCAATTCCTACTGGATGCACGCCAATAGGACCCTCTAATAAGTGTATTGGAATTGGCTATGTATCAATGGAATCTCATCATCTATACATGACGAATTGGTGTGGTATATTCATATCATAACAATGTCAAAAGCATTAAGCGAGTTAAGGTATAAGGTATGCTGGTTAAGAATCAACGGGATGAGTAATCGGATAAATAAAATATTGGATTTTCATTTACAACTATAGACAACTGATAAAGGTAATCCTGTAGGAATGTAACACATGTTTGGTTATAATTTGAAGACATAAGTGTTGTATATATATTTATTTATGAACTTAAGAAAAAGGGGATTTTCTTCTTCCTTCATTCTTTTTTTGTAGAAAATGTTGTGGTGGTTTTCTTTGGAAGCTGACTGAAGTTTTCTATCATTAAGCTAGAACTAAAGATCTAAGTTTAAGCAGATGATTATTTCATATTTTGAGTAAGTATTATAGTTGTGCATATGGAATTTTGTAAGAGAAAGTCTGTTAACTATGGTTGAACAACAAGATTAAAGGAAAGGGCCTTTGTATGGGGTTTGTCTATGCTTGTGATGATGGTAAAAATGTATGTGAATGGGATTTGATGATGTTTCTATGTTTTGTGAGCACTGGGTGCTGCTGATTACGTGTTAGATGTTCAGATCTAGTGTTTAGGCCGCGGTAAGTGATCTTCAGGTGAGTCTCTACTCTGACTCCTAACTGTTAATAGATTGCGTAGGATAAATTTGAAATGTCTAGTAGACGAGTAAAACATAGGAGAAATAATGCAAGAACAAAGAAAGTATATGTGAAATTTTTCATGATTTAGAAGTGGATTAATTAGTATGTAGGGGAAATATGTATATAGAAAAGTATGAACTTTCTGGGTGAGTCCCTAGATTGACTCCTCTTGCATGTGTACTATTCTTATCTAGAAACTCTTATGTTAAGTGGCCAAAGCATGAGATTGAAACTAGTAAAGTATGACGTGATGAACCTGATAAGAAATGTAAGATTTGTGAATCTGAATGACTATGGTGTGCTTATGTCTGAAAGTAAGAACGAGTCTAATAGGAAGTGCATGTGTATCTAGTGAGCTTAAGAATTTATATCATGAGTGAGTCGATGAATGATGAGTCTGTGTTTGTCTCCAAAGTCATCAAAGGGGTCTGTTGGGACTAAAAATATGAATCTTTGAAAGGACAAGTCCATGTCCATGGCACTGGAGGACCATATCATGTAAGACCATAACTGGTGGGTTATGGCATCATATGGGAAGAAGACCATATCGTGTAAGATCGTAACTAGTGCGTTATTGCATCATATACGAAGAAGACTATATCATGTAAGACCGTAACTGATGGGTTATGGTATTATATGGAAAAAAATCATATCGTGTATGACCATAACTAGTGGGTTATGAAATCATATGGAAATATTTAAGGAAGGTTATTACCTAATATGGTTCTCTGTGTGTCCCAAGACGATGAGGGGCAAACCTGACTAAGTGTGAGTCTAGGCAAATCTCTATCACCTAAATCACTGTTAAAGGAAATCTTTGTAGTAATGTCTATTAAAGGAAGCCTTTGTGGCGATCTCTATTAAAGGAAGACTTTCTGGCTATCTCTGTTAAAGGAAGCCTTTGTGGCTATCTATGAAAAGAAATGCCTCTGTGGCAGACCTTGAATGAAAGGAAAGGAATTCTAGGTGATCTTTAAATAAATGAAATATACGGTATTTTGAAGGAATAAGTGTATAGTGAACTCTGAAAGTAAGGCCCCATATGGAACGTTAAGGCGAATCTTACATAGTAATAAGGTATGAAAAGTTAAGCTGGAATGTGCCAGAGTATATGGTGAATAAAGAGTATTATGTTTGTATGGTCCTCTGAAATAGGAATAATTAAGGAACTAGGTAAGGGCAAAGGAGTACGTGAATGAGGTAATGGATATATGAGAGATAAGTGATGATCTTAGGGCAAGGTATAGCTTTTTTGGCTTAAGGAATGGAATCTTAACGACAAACTCATCAAACTCAATGATAAGAACAAGAAGATTGACGATGGAGTCCCCAATTACAACTCAAGTAATTGAGGGTTTACTCACTAAGTTCTATCAGACTTACCTTTGTGTTTTATGTCACTGGTAAGCTGTATGAGACTACGCCAAGAGGGACGACACCATGGCTATGCCAAGGAATAGCGAGATGGGTTGTTATGCATATAGAGCGAGCTTGAGTAGGCGTGATCAAGACTGGTAGGAATAAGCAAATTAAGACATGGGACTCGTTTATAAGTCTTTGCAACGTACACAAAACATAATGATAGAACACTTGTAGCCAATAATATCTCTTAAGGGTGAAAATAAATAGAGTAATATAATTAAGTAATGAAATTTACTTGTAGGCCTTCGTAATTGTAAAATCTACCACAATGATTGTAATTATCTATGGTACACTAAGTTGTAATTTAGTTGGCATAGTATTGCTTAATGAAAATTTGTGTGAGTAAGTTAAGTAAAAGTCTGTAGTGAATATGTAACACGCAAGATCTAGATACGGTGAGCCGGATCGAGTTGAGGGTGTTACAAGATCATAGTGCATAAGTTGAATAGTGAAATATTAAATATATTTTCTCAAAAATTTTAACAGGGGTAAAATTAGGATGAGAAAATTATTTAATATTGAAGTTTATTTTGGGAAATAGAAAAACAAAATTGGGTTGGATCAGATTACAAAGTACTAGGTCGAAAAGTCCAGGAAATACTTGTAATTGGACCCAATATGAAAGGGAGCCAAAAGCCCTTATTCTAACACCCCAAAATAGGGCCTAGGAGTTTTAGGGGTATTTTAGGGATTTTAGCCTTAGAGTGTTCGAAATTTTGTGACATGATTTATCAGTAACTTTTTACTATTGTTTTTAGAAAATTAAGTTAATTTCTTAAAATGAGTTTTAAATACCTTTAATTTTAAAAAATGACTGATTTGTAAAAAAGTCAAAATTGAGAGTTTTATGAAGAAATTTAACCAGATTTTAAAATCCAAGCTAAATAACCTCCATTCTCCAAATTATTTCACGTAAAAACAACCCTAAACTTTGTCTTTGTTGTCCCTTTTTCTCTCTTACTATTTCAATCAATTTTGAACTTCAAATCCTAATTCCTTTTTGTTTCTATCATCTATTAAGTTATAAACCTCTATAAAAATACTATAGTTTTCTCTATTGTTAAGCTTTCGGGTTTTTTGGGTTTTTGATCAAACGCTTGGTTTTTCATCATTGAAGGTAACGATTCATCTTCCCATTATTATTAAATGTTATTTAGTCTTTAAAGCAAAGTTTTTAGCCATTAAATCATATGTTTTAAATAAAATCAAAAAATTGGGTCGTTAATGGTGGATTTTGGGATTTTGACTAAAAACTTGGTTTCAAAGTTTTTCAATTAGTTTTGACATGATTAAGAGGTTTCTAAACTTACTTTGAGGTTTCGTTAAATATTTCTTGAGTTTTAATGAATTTTCAAAAAATTGTCATAAATATGTCAAAAAAGTCGATATTATGAACTAAGTATTTTATGTAGTTTAAAGGTTGGGAATTATCCCTAGGTGAATTATAAGATGAATGGAATTGGTTTTAGGTGAAAATATTAATTATAGATCGAGATATTCAAATTTAAAGTTTTCTATGTTATAAGTTTTGGTTACATGGAAACATAACTTAGACTTATGATTTTATGCTTGTAATGAGTCATTGGCTGAGTTTTGGATGTATTGTTGTGTGAATTTGTTGTGTTGAAGTTTCAGATTTGATAAAACCTTCTACAAGTAGAGATAAATGCAAGGAAAAGCTAGTTTGAGCTTTCGGCTTTTTGGCGAAAGCGTAATTGGTGTGTGTTTGGAATAATTGCTTGTGGACATGATTCAATACGTTATTTGGGAATTTAGTAGTAGCTTAAACCCCTACTCTAAATTTTGAGTGTAAGCTTTCTCA
>CM025148.1:17956836-17985335 GCA_013467495.1 Gossypium gossypioides | reverse complement strand
AGAACAAGGGGAAATGGAGAGATTCAATCGAGTAGCCTAGGAATAGTATTCTCCATTCGATTCTTTCTCTTTTCTTTGAAAACGCTGGTGATTACTCTATGTTTTCTACTGTATGGAAATACAATGAATGCTTTGTTAAATGTTATCTTATTAAATCTTATTTTATTTGTTTAATCTTGGGGGTTTGAATGTTTTAAACACGAAAGTGTTATTGTAGTCACTAACATTGGAAAGTGCAGTGATAGTTTGAGCTAATATGCATTTCAGCGGAAGTTGAGTAAGGACTAAAGGAATTTAGTCCACTTGTTCTTAATAGTGCCATATTGCCATCATCGGAAGGTGAGGTTAATGTGCATGGTTAAGTCCCAGATTAAATAAAAGAGTGGCATTTGGTAAGATGTACATCAAATTTTATTGCGTCGACAATCACCTATCTTTTATACCTTGTGAGTACTTAGTATACTACTGAAGATTTATGTTGGGGATCCCAGTTTATCGATAGCATACTTTATCTTATTATTTTTGAGTTATTGCTTTGACAACTATCCTCACAATTTATCTCGTTTCTATCTAGTTATTGCACCAACATTAATAGGAAAAAGACAACCATCCCAGTGAGATCGATATCTGACAGACTCATATCTGTCTATTATACTTGCATCGACAGTGTACGCTTGCACATTATTACTGTGACATTTAGAACTGATCATTGATAGAGCTTACTTTTATGTTTCGTAGCTCAAGTGCCAAATTATCTTAAATTATAAATATGTGTGTATTGTGATATGTGTTTATATGACATGTGGCTATTATGAAATTTATCTATAAAGATGTTTTTTAGTATTGTAATATATGCTTGAATGTTATGTGATTATATGAGTATTGTGATATATGCATGAATGTTATGTGATTATATGAGTATTGTGACATATGCTTGAATGATATGTGATTATATGTGTAATGTGATATATGCTTAAAATTGAATGTGATTGCCATGTAAAAGAACTAGTAAATAATACACGAGTTTGAACTATTGAGGTTGTGCTAATTGGTTGTTTTGTTAATGCTTGATGAATTGTTTGCATGGTAGTTGTTCTAGGCATTCACTAATCTTGTTAAGCTCAACCACTCCTTTCTTAAAACCATTGCAAATTAGTAGTGTGCTGGTGTGAGCGGTGTTGTTTCCAAGGGGTGATCCAAGCAAGTCCGTTTCCATTTTACTGTAGGTAATATTTTTATTTGTTTACATTTTGGGAATAAGGCAATATGGTAGACTTTTAATGATATTTTTCTTGGTCTTTTGGAAGTTCCATAGCTTAATTGCTCTTAGGAATTTGAGAACTAAATCATATTATTCCAATTATCATTTGGACTTATTTTCGATGTTTGAGACTACTATTACGGTCATTTTGATGTTTATTTGATGATGATGTGATAGCATGATGGATTGGTACATGTTGGAATGATTTTTATTATCAAGTATGTTGTATTTTTCTGGTCTGGAGCATAGGTATCGATTTTCGTGTTGTAAAAACGATTCCACTGTTATTTTCAAATGTGCAGGGAGACAGTAACGTGATTTGGTATCGATACCCTATCACGAGTATCGATACTCAGGGTAATTTCATTGATACTTTTGCAAAGGTACTAATATTTTCTGAGACATTGATTTAGACGAGAAACAAAATACTGATTTGATACCAATTTTGCAAACAACATCGATACCGTACCAAGAAAATATCAACACCCTTATCCTAGTATCGGTACTTACGTGATTGTCTTCGAAATTTTGCTAAGTGGTCCTAATGCATGTTTAATTAGTATTATAAGTTTATTTAAATTATGTTTGCCATGTTTTAATGATGGTTGATATATGTTTGACTAAAAAATTATAATATCATTGATTAAGAGGATGATTTCTTAATAATGTGATAATTTACTATGAGTGTGACATAAGACGGTGGTGTGGCATCTTTATATTCAAGCTTGGCGACCAGGTCAAGTATAGGGTGTTACACTTATACTCTTAAATTAAGAAGGAGAACATTTTCCTACTTTAAGAAGGAGCATACTTTCCTACTTTAATAAGCAGAAAATTTTCTAAATGAAATAAACTTATCTAATTAACTAGGGTTCAATGTTCTCTCCCTATAAATAGATGGTACTATTAGGGTTATTTACACAACTTTAAGATATTGTTACTTAGCTCGAAAATATAGAGAATTTATTCTCAACTATTCAACCTATTTTTCGAAATGACAATTTCTGTCGATTTCTATTTGAAAAGAGATTTTTCATTTTCACGCTAAAGAAAATAAAAGTTTTTCGAGCCCACACTCGAAGTAGTTCGTGGCACGTGAATAGCGGTGAAAATAATTCAGTTGAAATTCAAAAAATGTCAAGGATCCACCTATATGAAAACACATGTAAAATTTTAGTTTAGGATTTTTGTTATAAATATCACAAACTGGGTCGATTTTCAAAATTCTAATTTTTCACTGTGCACGAAAATCGTTTTCAAAATCAGATTTTTTTGCAACACCATAATTGGTTTGGCTACATTCATGGATATTTCCATCATCGAGAAGGTGAAGAAGAAAGGTGAACTGAGATTGTAAAAGGTTAAATTATTGCTTGTCTAGAAGGTAAGATGATATCCCAATGATTTAGTTAGTGGTTTAGTCATGAATAAAATTGGTAGTAGAATAAAAGGCTCAAGCCTAATTCGTACGGACGAGGCAATTAATGGATAGAAAATTGGACCAACCCCATCACTCAAAGGTTTTCAAGTGGGAGAACCTAGGTTCTCTCAAGAACTCGACATCAATAAGGTGATCAATTGTAAGAGAATGATTAACAAAATTGAGGTTGTAACGGTTTTTAGCTTCTTGATTGTGAAAGCAATCATTAAAAGAAGGTGTATGGGAAGAGGGTTTTGGTTGTGGAGGGTTTGGTTGAGATGGATTAGGTGGTGGTGAGGATGGATTACATGAAATATTTTGGGTGGTTAACGGACCTGGGGTGTTGGACAGTTTCTTGCTTGCGGAACATTTAATATGTTGCAAGATTTTTGGATGACACATTAATGGGAAAATCGTGTAAGACACAAAATGTATACAATAACTATAAGAACACACAATAATATCTCCAATAACTCTATTTATTTTCATCATAAAAAATGCATTTTTTAAGCAGCATAAAAGACTGAAAAGAGGGCATACACTTGAGCTGGTGGAGGTTGTTACAATTAGGAATGTCTTCCAGTATTGTGTAAAAGGCCTGAATCCAAACAATCTTCGAGCAACTGACTCTATAAACTGGTTGGGAAACTTTAATATCCCATCAACTTCAAAAGCTTTGCCTCACAAAGACACTAGTAATTTAGTACAAGTCTTGACTAGCCGTATAGAGGAATCTCCTTTCTTTCTCTATGAAGTATGTGGGATTCATTCTCGTAATTGTCTTATCAATCCAACTGGTACACATTTTTCTTCTTCTTTGAGTCAGGGTTGAAGGAAGTATTCAAGAATCTGAAGAGAGTGAACACCCATAACTAATGCGGCGTAGACTTAGAAAGGGGCTCCCTACACCAAAAGTTCATTCTCTTCTAGTTCCAGCACTTCTTGCAGTTATTGCAATTCCAATGGAGTCCACCCTTTCAATAGGCTTCCAAGTTCAGAATGTTGATCCTCCACTAGTTCAGGTCCCAACAGAAACATTACCCTCAGAACAGCCAGTGGTTCTTCTCAGTTTTCAACCCCAATAAGCCTCTTCTACAAAAACAAATGATTTTTTCCCTGTGCGTGACTTATATACATTAGGGTCATCTTCTATTTCTTTGATTTCTATCTTCCTAATTCAAAATAGTATCATACCACCTCAAATGAAAGAGTCTCTCTGCTCCTACCTTTCTTCCAATCCAGAATCGTCTCCTCTTTCACTAATGGCAAATTCTGCACAAGACCTATATGTGGAGAATAGGCAGTGGAGTGCGCTCCTCTAAGAAATAAATAATTACCATACAGCCAATGTTGCATGCTTAGAGGAGGCAATCAAAGCTGGTAATTAGGAAATATATGAGCTATGTCAAAATGACCAGATTTATAATAGTAAAATTGAACATCTCAATTCCTGCGTCATGGCTTGGAGGGCTAAGTTCAAAGACATGGAGAACCAATGTATACAGTTGGAAGGAAAATTTAAATCACTGGAGGAGAGTGAATCCTCTCTAAAGGAGCAACTCAAGGCTCAAGAGCTACACCACAAGGCTGAGATGGATGATCTATGCCAATCCAATGAGGAAGCCTTTAGAAAATGTTAGGAAGATACCACAAGGAACATGGCTAAAGCCCTTCCTGAAGTAAGGTCCAATTTGGTTCTTCACACTCAAATGGTTGTTGGTCCAATGAATCTAAGCCAGGTAGACTTCAATTTTCTTAAAGATATCCCTATTGATTCCCTAAGCTTTAATGTATATCATCCTAAAGGCAAAGTTTTGGAAGACTTTCAACAAAAGCGGAAATAAACTGCTAGTTTCTTCTTCCCCAATATGCCTGAAGCTGAGGATGAAGAAGAAAATTTAGAGGGTTCCCTTGACTTAGAAAAAAGCTCCAAGGGATTTGGAACAAGCATAAGAGGTCCTTAGTGAACCTACTGATCATAATGATGATGAAGGAAATTAGATTTTCTTTTTATACTATCTTGTACTTTACTTTTCTCTAACAATATAATATTTTTCCAGACTTCATCAATGGATCTATCCGTTATTTCTCCCACTGTCTTACTTATAACAATATTACTTTGTTAATTATCTTTAACACAAACATAAAATTCAACATACCTAAGGGACTAAGCTAGGCTCGACGTATTATGCATACAGAGCTGACTCACTTATTTGCCAGAGAATCGACTAAACCAATAACTCTGATACCAACTTGTAATGCCCTAAACCTAACCCGATTCACCAAGTCCAGATCTCGGGTGTTACTACAAAAAATACTTAACAGAATTATCGAAATAGTGAACATAAACTTCTTGCTGAAAATATTTTTCTTATTGTTTAACTGACAAAGTTAATATCTAAGAACAAGGGACATTATTATAAAATAAATCATCACATCAAACTCGTTACAACGTATACAATATAGAAGTTTATTATAGGAAGACTCTTAGGGCATAACCCTACCTATGCCACTTTTCCATTGTATGCATGATAACCCACTTCACCGATACCTTGCCGCACTCCTGGCTTCGTTCCTCCCAACTCATTCTCTTCCTATACACCTGAAAACAACAACAAGCATTATAATTTCAAGAGAACTTAGTGAGCTTTATCCCAAAAACATACCTTGGTACATACTTTATCTTATTTGAAGAACATTTGTACGGTAACTACCCTTCTGAACCAATTACTTCTATTTCAGCCAGATACTATTATAGTTTTGTCATACACTTACGCACCAACTTTTATACTCCTAATTTACCAATGTACCATTCAAAAAAACATATCTTCATAGCCCACTTTAGACAGACCAACTCTTCACACATACATTCATTCTATAATAGTTGTTCACAGATGCTTATCACTGGTGGATAAATACCCATTTGGTAGATACTTATTCAGATTTGTGTACCATCAAATTACCAATTGAATCATACTCTGGTTTGATATCATACAAACTCACACTCATAATGTACTATACAAGTCATTTAGATGAATTCCACATAATCTATTTTGGAACCCTAGATACTGAGGAAATACGATGACTTGGTTTCCAGAAGAAGATATGATGCTGTTCAAATATGGTGTATACCAGATACTTAGGCAAACTCAGATTTCAACACTATACAACACAAATAAATTCAAATAAACAATTTCTTATGTTTATCAACTACGAGTACGCCCATATTCAACATTAATAGATTATCATGACAGATACCCTCCTAAGCATTTAGATACACACTTCTCTTCAAAAATTCCTTAAAAACTTATCTAATTACTTTACAGATCCAATTCCATCAAATAAACCTCGGACATTCCATAACCTTATCTTAGCAATATTTATTCCAGTACTAATTGCCCCAAAGGACTCGACACAACTATGGATACTTTAGATGTCTCAGATTTTAAACTCCCCAATTTTACCAATTCATAATTAATAGGAGAGTGTGACAATCCAAGGTCTATCAAAGTGTAAATAGGCGCAGAGGATAATAGAAAAATACCTACTACAACATCGGTAGGGTCACCCTTCTCGCGAGTCCATACAATGTATACTCGAGCCGGCGCTTTGGCCTTTGACTAATGAGCAACAACTTCACTCTCTTTTCTTGTACCACCTCTAGGAACAGAACCACCACGACTAATTCCATAACCCTTGGCCATAGGTGCAGACCTCTAAGTAGAGAGAAGAGTAGCATTATCACCTTTCAGGCACTCACGAGTGAAATGTTCTAACGATCCACAACAAAAATAGCCTCGTGACAATTTCCAACATTCACCTCATTACTTTTTACCACAATGCTCGAAATTAAGTATCTCAACATCTCGAGTCGGACCTCGCATACTACCCACAGACATAGTTGCTTTTCGATCTTAATTTTTTTCAAATCTATCGAACTTAAAAGTTGATCTCTAATTACCATGAGAATCCCTAGTTCGCTTTGATTGCGGATGTGAAATAATAGTTCCAGTCCATTTTCTAGCAATACTAGTAGTCTCAGTCTTTTTGTCGACACCCAAAGCTTGCTCCACCATTTTCGCTCGTTCGACTAAATCAACAAACTATGAATTTCGATGCGATACAAGTTGTACTTTAAGCTCGTCGCGTAAGCCACGAATAAACCATTTGCAACTTTCAACTTCGGATGGTACAAACTTTGTACCATATTTACTGAGTCACAAAAACTCACGTTCGTAATCAGCCACTGACATTTCATTCTATTTCAGTAATAGAAACTCCTAATTTCAATCCTCCAAATACAATTTTCTGACGTACTTTTTCTGATATTCGATTTACTAGAACTCCTAATCAGCTCGTTCAGTAGGTCGTCACACGTTCTGTCTACCACCATGTGTAAGCTTCTCCTTGTAGTAGAGAAACAACACAAATTACACATTCACGGGAAATACACTCAAGTTGTTGCAAAATAAGTTTACTCGATTCTAACCAAACTTCAACAGCTGAGGGATCAACCCCTTTCAAACACAAAAACTCAGTAGCATCATATCTCCGTATTTCTTTAATCGAAGCCCATTGAACAAAAGGCACAAGTACTACAGCAAGAGTAGTTCCCACCACTCTATGAAGTGAATCAGCAATAGCACGAAGTATAGTTGAATCACCTTGCCCTTCATTTCTATCTCTGTCAACCCTAGGTTGCGAAGCAACAGCTGAATCCGCGCTCAGTGCCACTAACTCGATCCTAATCTCATTCTCAATAGAATGTTGCTAATATGAATACTTTTATTAACTTAATTTTTGGAATCTCCCGACATCTTTTAGCTATAAAATAGAAACAATTATAATCAACATCCAAATGTCGACTTACACTTGACTCAACTTTAGCATGTACCTCTAAACTCAATTCTGAGCTCGATTTAGTTTGAGAATTGGCTAAACCTATAGCTCTAATACCAATAAATGTAACACCCCTTACCCGGTCCAATTGTCGCGCCCGAGTAATAGGATGCTACAACTAAAACCCAAACAATTCACATGTACTTAATTAAAAAAAATCTCATTTAACTATCATCAAATCACTAATAATCAAATTTAACAATTTGTAATCTATAAAGACATAATTGTAAAAAAATAGGTATGAAATATGGTTGAATTGTCAAATTTCAAAATTTTATAGTTGGTATCGATATTTAATTGTTTGGTATTGATACCGTACCGATACTTTATTTAGTATTGATACCAAATTAAGATCTTGTTTATTTACAAAACAAGGGTATCGATATTTATTTTCTGCTATCGATATTTTATGAAAAAAGTGTCGATACTCATATAAATATCTATACCATTTTGACATTATGTTTGTTTTAAAACTATTCATATGGTCAAGTATCGATACCAAATGCCAAAATATTAATACTTGAGTCTAGAAATGGTAAAATCAAATCTTTAAAATGTGTTTTTCATGCCAAAATCACCTAGAATTCAATTAGATACAATCATAGACACAAGAACTTCCAACTATGAATAAACCTAATCATAAACAACATAATCAAAGACCTACCAATTTTACACACAATTCAAAAACACCAAATACATGTCAAATACATCATTTAAATCAACCCAACCAATATGTCATTAAGGTACCTCAACATGACCAACTAAGCATGCATTACTTAACCCTTCTATGACATGATAAAAAATTCAAATTCACTTATAAGACATACACCAAATACTGCCATCCATTGCTAGACCAAAACCATGTACTAACCATCATTTCAACAACTATGCATTAACCAAACACAGACCTAGCTTATTAACTTCTCAACTACCATACCTTTGTGCACATAACCAAACTACTTTAGCAATATAACATATATTTGACCAATGCCATCAACCACATATATAAAAACTTATATACATAACATTCAAATACCATCAAGATAAAAAATGATCATATTAACCAAAAGACTTCCTAGGTACATGCCAAGACACAAATTTAAAACATCGCCAACACTTGAGTTCGAGATTATCGTTGGATGTTAAGTTGACAATCGAATCGTAATGTACCTAACCAACACACGAAAAGTAAAATTGTATGCTGAGTATAACTCAATGGTATTTCTATAATCCAAACATTAAACAACTCATAGATCATTTTAAACACATAAACTACATGTAAAAGTTAATATGCAATTAACATGCCATTAATTCAAATTCACATTTATTCTATGTTCAATCTAACATATATTGATAATATATTTACATGAAAATTCAATTCACATATCATTTGATATCTCAATTCCTAAATCCATAATTTCAATAAACATTTCCATTAGGATTCCAACTCATTTCACAATTGAACAACCCATTCCACATTTCATTTTTGTTTCATATTCTTTTTGCCATTACAATGTCAACAATTACATTCCATATAGTTTCTTTCCAATCATATGGATTTTGAAGACTTATTCAATATCACCATTTCAATCATAACCTTTCGTTTTTATCTTTTAACTCCTTATTAACATGACTTAGACTCTGACAGACACACGGATCCAACCAGCACAATAGTTTGGCACCCAGTGGATCATCGAATAAATCCAAAGCAATTAGTTGCACCCAGCGCTATAATCAAGTTGACACTCAGTGTCTCATCGATTAAACCAAAGCAAATAGGCACCCAGTGCCTCATCGACTCATATTCGACATAACCTTGAACTCTTCCTATCTTATAGCATATCATCTATATCCGACTCAGCCCGAACAGTTAATAGGGTTTTTATTATTTATTTCATACTCAAACAATATATCAATTTACATTAATTATTTCATGAATTCATTTGTTAAATCATATGACAACATCAAATATCTTATTATACATTCAATTCCATAATTATATAAACATTCGCATCTTTCACATATGTACAATTTAGTCCACAAGAACATCAATCATTTTGAAACAACCCAAATGCATCTCATTATCACAAACTGACTCACCTTATATTCTTACCATGCACATACAGTTCAAAATGCAACAATTTACAAGTAGTTCTGATTATAGAAACAAAAACTATAAACTCCAAGTTATTCGTCAACAACTTTATCTTCCTTTCTTTTTCAAGGAATTTGGGTCAACATGAGCTACAGATTAAAAACAACACATAAAATCATCAATGTACAACCATTTTCACATTCAATTTCTAAATTATGCAACTTTTGCATATTATTCAATTTAGTCCTTAAAATCGAGACTAACATAACTCTCAAATTTAACCCCCAATTTTTATACTTATTTCACTCTATGCCTAATTTAACTTCCTATTTCACATTTTTACCACTAAATTAGATTTTTTGCATCTTGGTTCCTATTGCAGAAAATCATCAACTAGCTTTACAATTTAGCCATTTTTTTCAATTCTAAACTTCAAATCTATCAAAATATCGCCAAAAGCTTCAACTATCTAACAATGGCAACTTTCTCAAACTTAAACAATACTGAAAAATACTATATGGATCAACTAGCTTAAGTTCCCTAGATTCCGAAAACATAAAAATTACAAGAAAATTACTAAATTGAACATACCAATTAAGCTTCAAAAACTTCTAAATCCCTAACCGTTTGTCCACCCTATCTTCTACTTGGTTTCAAAATTTTGACGGTGAAGGGAGAAAAAGGCTTTCTCTTTCTTCCCACTTCTTGTTTTATTTTTTATTTTTATTATTTTATTAAACTTTAAGTTAACAAAAATTTATATCATTTTATGAGTACAAGACTTACCCTATATAAGACCCTCACATAAAGTTCTAATTATAAATTCCTTAAGAATTGAACTTTTGACACTTTTATGATCTAGTCCCTGTACTCAAATTAAGCATTAATTCAATGAAATTATCTAACCAAAATTCAATTCACTTCTAATATAAGTCCATAAATATTTAATAAAAATATTTACGAGTCTGATTTATGAAAATTGGGTTTCAAAACCACAATTTTGACACAACTGACTTTCGAGTCGTTACATGTTTTCATATCGTGATCTGTCAATCTGGTTAACAATATAACTACCCTACCAGAGGCTTCATAAATAGACATTTCTTATCATTTACTTATCAAGATTTATTTGCATTCCAAACTAACTCATACTTTTCATATATCAAACTTTACCTGCATAATTATCAATCAACGTTCCTCTCAATAGAACTTATTACATATCATCATAACACTTATCTCATCTTTCTTATACTTGTATACTTACCAATTATTATAGATATTGTAACAACTCATTTTTCAATGGTGGGACCATAAATTTTCATCATGTCAGCTCATAAATAATATTTATATAATATTTATAGAGTCATATGTGTCGTATTAAAATTTGGTTATGAAATTTTAACGTTTAGATAACTAATTAAGGAAAAAGGACTAAATTGTAAAAGGTGCAAAACTTGTTAATTATAGCATTAAGATGATCAAATAGTTTAATTATTAAATGAGGGAGGACTCATATCGTAATTAGACCATAGGAAAGTAAATGGACGACTTTGGACTTTGAATTCATTAAAATGCATGATAATTTAAAGGACAGAGTTGTAATTTGTTAAATAAAACTTAAGTAAAAATAAATTAAAAATTCTATCATCTTCCTAAAAGAAGAACCACCAAAAATTACAGTGTTAAAACACCATTTTTATCAAGCTTGAAGTTTGGTTATGTTCTCGGCTTGCATATCAAAACTTGGATAAAAAAACAATAACCGAGAAAAAGGGAAAACAACGGATTAGTGCCTGCATGTTGATCGGAATTAAATAGTAGGTAAGTTCATAGTATTTCAATACGTAAATAAATTTCTACTTGTATTCTCATATTATGGTTCTTTAATTAATTTTTTATAGATAATTATTGAATTAATGCACATATGTGCCCCTGTTTATAGTTCAGTACCCTTGAATGCACATATGTGCCCCTGTTTGTACTTTGGTACCCCTAAATGCACTTACGTGCCCCTATTTATACTCCGGTAACTCTGAATCAAATAGTATGTGAACTGTATCTAATTGTATTTATATTAAATGTTATACTATGGCCTTATTAAGTTTTGTAAGCTTATCAGTTCTTATGGATTATTTTGTAGATAATCGTTGCTGACATTTTGGTAGGATCAATCAATCGGCTCACACTATCCATCTAAGTTGGTAGTTTTTGTATCTCCTATGGTAGTGGCATGTATATATAGATAAATATGTTGGTTTGGTACACTTTGATACCTTACCAAATTATTTCATTTGGTTATTTTAATTTGCTTGTAAATAAGGTTCTTCTTGGTGTGATTAGAATGGTTTGAAAATGATTATTTGTGGTATGTTTCTGTACATATTTGAACTAGGTTACCATGCATCAAATGAGGCAACATTGACATGTTTTGATAGTTGATGTTTTAACATAATTTTGGTGTCTTTGAATGACACATTGGTTAGTTGATTTTAGGTTGTCTAAAATGGCATGTTTATGTGGTTGTGAATGATGTTTAAGTCCCCTGGATCTATGCTCAAATGGTTAGATTGGTTAGGTGTGAATTGGTTGTGAAATTGCTTAATTTTAGGTAAATTTTGGGTTCACACGGACTGTCACTTGTCACACGGCCTGGCGACACGATCATGTGTGATATGTGAGTTTCTTAGTGTTTAAGTCAGTGAGTTACACGGCCTAGCACACAGACGTGTGGGGCAACTCGATGAGTTACACGACTGAGGACACTGGTTGGGACACGGCTGTGTGTCCCTATTTCGAAAGTTACATGGCTTGGGGCCTATTTCCAATTTTTGCAACTTTTTTCCTTAACTTACCGTTTTGTTTCAAATTAGTCTCGACTTGTTTCAAAGCTATTTTTACGGCCTCAGAGGCTCAATTTAGGGTCAAAATGCTTATGATTGATATGTTTTGAATGTCATTCATTTATTTTAATGTTATATTGATAAAATTTTCCTGATTGTATAGTAATACTCTGTAACCCTAATTTGACGACGGAGACGGGTTAGGGGTGTTACAGATATCATCATCTTCTATATATATTTTTTCATCTACTTGAAAAGTTTACTTAAAAGAGAGAGTCAGGGTAAAGACTCACCTACTATAGTTCTAAGCTCCAGACTTAGATATCCTTCATGAACCAGCAGCAAGAATTGCTTACAGAATAAAGGACCCCATTAAAAATTCATTTTCATACAGTTTACTATCATCACAAACTCTGAAAACCCCCGTGCAAAGCCTTATACCTACAACTTACTATTAATATATCACATACAGACTCACACTTACAAAAACATCTAACATGCAGAGCTGTAACACTTACCCAAAGATGGAATGATCACTGATTAAACTAAGAATCCTTAACTTCCATCTTAATAAGGAAAAGATACCATTAGATTTAAGAAAAATAATCAAAAAGTACTATTAAAGGAAGAAGAAGAAGAACCTCTCTTAGAACCCTTCTCACCCATACAAATATGACCCATCCTACATAAAGGAATTTAACAAGTGTCACACATTTCAGATTTTTCCTTCTTGATGGTCTACAGTTTCTAAGAGAAATATAAATGAGAAACCTGCATTATAAAAACTAGACTAGTCTATCCAGTTGCTTCCTAACCAAGTTACTTTACAACCTAACTAGCTCAATACTTCAGATAAACAAGGCATAATATACCTTTATCGATAATTCAAATCATACTTACCCCTTTTTACTTAACACTATCTTTTCCTTTAAATAGAAGAATATCCTGAAATAAAATCTTCACTTACTTACACGAAAATTACTATATGCCCACAAATATGCACCAAAATACGCATATGGGTGAATTGCACTTCGTCAAACTGATTATTTTGCCACTATACGCCAAAATCTTAGGTCCGCCAGACTTGGGGTGTGATAGTTATAGTCTCAACTCATGCTACTTACCTTGAAGAAAGTTACATGAATGACTTCAAACCTTGGAGTAAACAGGTACTCGAGGAGATTTTATGAAATATGCAAAACCCTACGAAAATAGTCCCAGAACCGAATCATAATAGTAGACTTCAAAACGATCAACAGCATAGGGAGCCTCGTCGTAGTGGAAGGGTCCCTCGTAGGCTTGAGTTCTTCCAATCTGGTGGAAGTATTTTTAACACTGAGTCTGCCGAACAGAAAGATTATGACCCACTCACATATGAAGAATCGATGCAGAGTGTTGATTCTAAGCTCTAGGTAATAGCTATTAAAGTTGAGATGGACTCGATGTATTCCAACTCAATGTAGGAACTTGTAGACTTATCGAAATGGATAAAACCCATAAGGTGTAAGTGGATCTACAAGAGAAAAAGAAATATGGATGGAAAATTAGAAACTTATAAGGAAAAACTTGTAGCAAAAGGTTATACTCAGAAAGAAGGCATCGATTACGAAGAAACCTTCTCTCTGATTGAGATGTTCAAGTCAATCCGCATATTAATCCATATTGTGATGGCTCTCGATTATGAGATCTGGAAAATGGATGTCAAGACAGTGTTTTTGGATGACTATTTTGAAGAGAGAATCTACATGATGCAACCCACTGGATATATAGCTAAAGGAAAATAGCATAAAGTTTGCAAACTCCTTAGATCCATATATTTAAGCAAGCGTCCGGTGCATGGAATCAAAGATTCGATCAAGCGATCAAGACTTTTGGATTTGAGCAAAACGTAGATAAACCTTGTGTTTATAAATGTTTAGGGGATGGAATGGTGGTCTATATCGTTCTATATGTCAATGATATTCTTCTTATTGGGAATGATGTAGGGACATTATCATCGGTTAAACTGTGGTTAACCCAACCGTTTAGCATAAGGACTTGATAGAAGCTAATTTTGTTCTAGATATTTGAATCCTGAGGGATCAAAAAAACAAAGTGATAGAATTGTCTCAGGCTTCATACATATACAATATATTAGAGTGTTATGCAATGACCGATTCGAAGAAGATCAACCTGAGAGAACATGGGAAAGGTTCCTTATGCTTCGGCAGTAGGAAGTCTCATGTATGCTATGCACACGCCCAGATATTTGTTTTGTAGTGGGGTTGGTAAGTCGATATCAGGCGAACCCAGGACCAAAGCATTGAAAAGAAATTAAGCATATACTCAAGTACTTATAGAGAACGAGAGATTATATGCTTCTGTATTCCAGAGGAGACCTTACTCATATTAGATATACTGATTTTGACTTCCAAACATGTTAGGATTCGATAAAATCAAAAAAAGGTTGTGTTTTTGTCTTAGGCAGTGGGTCCATTGTGTGGACAAGTGTAAAGCAGACTTATACTACTGACCCACTATAGATGTCAAATATGTGGCTTCTTCTGATGCTACCAAAAAAGCAATATGGCGTTGAAAATTCCTTACGAATCTTGAAGTCGTTCCTGGTATGGAAAAAGCTATCACACTATATTTTGAGAACAGTGCGGCAATGCTAATATCAAGGAAAAGATAAATCACAAGAGGACGAAACATATGAATCAAAAGTATCATATCACAAGGGAGGCAGTTGTAGATGGAATCATAGATGTAGTTAAGGTCGCATCTGAGGACAACCTTAAAGACTCGTTTACCAAGACTCTACTAGCTAGGAGTTCTAAGTAACATGTGGAGAGCATGGGAATGCAAAATATGGTTGATCTACTTTACCAGGGAAAGTGGAAGACTATTGGGTCTAGTGTCCTAAGTGTAGTATATTTGTTTCTAAACTTGAATTTTTTTCGAACGGATTGATTAACAAAACAAATTAATTAATTACATTAATATACTTTATATAATTATCCTCACATTGTTTTTGCACACAAAGTAAAATAGAAGCAAATGTTTAACTAACACTAAGCAGTATTACGTGGTTAGATCGTAGTACGGAAAGAGAACATGTATTTGTAGACGAACCTAAACATATTCTTAGTCTAATCTGAAATGTGCTAACCAATTAAAAGACTAATATGTTATCTATCAAGCCCAATTGGGGAGATGCTTTGTCTTGGACATTGAAGTAGATGGCTCCCAAAAGATAGAGACATAGATGTGACTAACTAGACTGACAGTACATCGAACAGGACCCAAGCAGAATAGATCCTAAATCCATTTATGGATTTATTCACTTGTGACATTCATAGTTTGGCATACCTAAATCCTTAGTGGATGGCAGACTATGTATGCTTAACTACTACACTTTGATGTAAGTAAAAGCCTGAGTTTAAATAGATAAGGAACCGAAAGTTGGTGCGTTAGGTGTACGACTTCTATAGTATGTAACGTCATTCACAACAAATAACCCAAAACATGGGTAAATGATATCCTCTCATTAGCATTACATAGTTGATGGAAAGTGAACGTGGCCACGGGTCGTCTGTCTTTGTGATGAATGACTTGATCACTATTTGATAGGGATTGACTTTTCATGAAGGAAGATATAATGGTTTCCATGAGATAAAATAGGATCATATTTGGAGAATGGATATTATCCGAAAGAGATCAAGGATACCTTATGAGGGTAACACACATATGAAAAGGTCATTGGATGAGCACTATGTAGTTACTTTCGCAACGGTATTTCATTGAGGAGAGCTCAATCGTGATACTATAGTGGAATGACTCTATGACTAAATGAGTTAATAATTAACAGGAAAAAATCTGGAACTTAATTATAAATCATTTGAGCCTCAACTATATATGTCCAATCGGTCCCTCCGCTAGCTCATTGAAACTAAAAATGAATTGAATGAACAGGAAAGAGAAATAAGAAACATTCAGGAATGATTATTGTTTTCTCTGAAATGGAGAAATAGAATCATTTGGAAATGAATGTAGGTTTCCAAAAATGGAAATAGAAATGATCCATTTGCAATCCTATATGGATTTCTTAAAAAATGAACCAAGGAATGAGTTTATATTTTTTGACTATTTTAAAGCCCAAAAATGAAAATAAACCATTCGGTCATAGTGAACATGTTGAGTTATGAAATATTGAACATATTTTCTTGAAATTTTACCAAGGGAAAAATTGTCAAAATTTTAACAGGGTAAAACCATCAAAATTTGTTTGGGGGTAAAATACGAAGAAGAAAATTATCTTATATAGAAATATTAAAGTTTATTTTGGGAAATATAAAACCTAAATCGGGTTGGATCACATTACAGAGTAATGGGTCAAAAAAGGCCCAAGAAGTACTCTTAATTGGACCCAATGTGAGAGAGGCCCAACAACCCCTCATCAACATGAAGGGGCAGCAAACCTAGTATGAATACTAGGGTGTGTTGTCCACCTTAGTCCTATTCTAAGTAGAATGTTGTTTTTTTCTATTTGAAATAAATTACTCCAACTCAACAAGGATTCTACATTCTATTGCTATAAATAGATAGAACTAGTAGAGCTATTAACGCAACTTTGAGAGTTTGTTATACTACTGGAAAATAGATAGAATTTGTTTTCAACCCAAAAGAAGAGAAATTTTTTCTAGTTCTGTGTTTCGATTCAATTGGTTCGAGCCCACACTCAAAGTAGTTTGTGGTACGAGAATAGTGGAGAAGATCGTTTGGTTCAAAGTTAGGAACAACGAACAATCGTCAAGAAAAAAACACAGGTACGAATTTTGACAAGGTTTATTGCTATAAATATCACAAACTAGGTCGATTTTTAAAATTTTAATTTCCCGCTGTGCAAGAAAACCATTTTCAAACTGGATTTTTTCCAGCATTTACACTGCCTTGATGCTTGAATACTTAAGTGTTCCTTCCAAAAGCCCCGAAGCTTTGCCTAAGGCGGTAACTAATGGGTTCTCTCTCTATTCCCTTCCTCACTTTGTCTATCCCATAAAGGTTTTTCCACAATCATGCAATGCATGCAAATATCATCATGCTTCTTGTTTATCCAAACATGGTGTACTTAAACAACATAAAACTTAACGAAAGGTTTGGAGTCTAGAACTCACTTGAAACTTCATCATTTCCATATCCTATTCCTTCTCTCACACGTCATAACTTCCATTCTCCTGGCAGCAACTTACAACCAAAAATCTACCTGTTAAACTTACGCTACATCTTACAACTTAAGCTTTCATAATATGCAGAACCCTTAAACCAGTTCTTAAAGCTCCACAGCTTCATTTCATAACTTTTACGCATACAGAAAGGTTAAGAACCTAACCCACTTGCTGGTTTTCCAACTTTTCCAGATCTATCCTCATGAAGTCTGCACCGTGTAGAACCTTCCATGGCTACTCCTTCCTCAAGCTTTCAAAGAAGATGATGAATAGGATTGGGAGCCATCTCCCAACTATTTATAGCCCTTCCCACAGTATTTCCATTCCTATCAGAGTCGTCTATGGCTAATTATTATGTCTCCCACTAAGGAACCGACTGGTTCCATCCTAACCAAATCAGAATTGGTTCTCAACCATGTCTAATTCGGTTTCTAGCTTTCCCATTTCTTCTAATATAGGTCACCAAATTGTGGTCTATTTCAATTTAGTCCTTCAATTATTTCAAAGTTTTGGGTTATTAGAAATTCGGGTGTTACAACTCCTCCCTCTTAAAAATAAATTTTGTCCTTAAAATTTCACATCACGCCAACCTCAGAGGTGGACTTAGGAAACCCTCCCTTATTCTTAACCTTATATGGTATGCATAACTACTCATCCATTATCCTTACCAATTTTTTTAATTTGGTTTCCCTTTTTTGTACATTCTTATTTCCTTTCAACTTCGCCCAATTGACAAATTCTTCTTTCTTAGAGAAATAGGGTTATCGACTCCCTAGTGAATACCTAATTACTCTGCCACTGATATTATCCATCCCATATTATCTCTTTACTATCTTAATTTTGTGGGCATTCCATGGCGGACACCACTTGTCTATTGACTCTTCACCCTTATCATTAGCGAATACATTCGCAAATCCTAAATTTACTTATTCTCTAACTCCATTTATTTTGTGAATCCTTAACATTGGCGAATCTCGGTTGCCAACTCGTTGGCACCATTTGATCACCCTATTGTGCACTTTGATCCATAATCCTTTATTCCATCCTCTAATTTGGTAGATGCTCGAAAAGGAGTATCACATAGCTAACTCTTGTTCCTTTCTTGGAAGAAATATTTTGAAATTTCTAGACTTACTCGTTCTTACACTAACCTTGGCGAGATTAGCTAGGCAATCATCCTAAGTATATTCAGACACTAAAAAGTCATCCATAAAAACTTCCAAAAACTTCTCAACCATGTCAGTAAATATTCTCGTAATACATCTTTGAAATGTAGTAGGTGCATTACATAAACCGAAAGGCATAAGTCTAAAGGCAAACGTACCGTATGAGTTGTGTTGACCCTCCGACATTACTGAGATCTAGTTGTATCTTGAGTATCCATCTAGAAAATAATAATAGTCTCACCCCACAAGTCTATCTAGCATTTGATCTAAGAACGACAAAGGAAAGTGGTCTTTCTAAGTCGCCTTGTTTAATTTCTAGTAACCTATACAAATTCTCCATCCCGTAACCATTCTGTTCAATATTAACTCATTATTTTCATTCTCCATGATCATAATGTCACCTTTCTTTGGAACACATTGGATAAGAATTACCCATGAACTGTCTGAAATGACTTAAATTTTACTTGCATCTAGCCACTTAATAATTTCTTTTTTTACCACATCCTTCATATTGGGGTTCAATCACTATTGTTTATCAATCATTCTTTTTTCGCCATCCTTTAAGATGATTTTTTGCATGCACATGGATGGACTAATACCACAAATATCGGTGATGGTCCATCTGATGGCCTTTTTAAATTGTTTTAGCATTCCAATCAGTTTGTCTTCCTGCTTTTTAGTTAGCTCCACTGAAATAATCATAAGCAAAGTAGAAGTGTCACCTAAATAAACATATTTTACGTGTAAAGGAAGTACCTTAAATTCTAATTTAGGTGGCTCCTTAATTGATGCTTTTGGTTGGACATGCCCCTGATTTGCTAATTCCAAAGATTCAAAATGGGATTGCGGAATAAATCCCCTTAAATTAGCTTCAAGCAAAGCTAAGTACTCTTCCCCTTTCTCATCACTAGAAGGTTTTAACATTAAGTCTCTTTCGAATGGGTCCTCAGTAGAATTGAGTTCCTATTCTGCGGCTAACTCCTTCAATTCAGATACTGTAGAACACTCATCAATTGCGTCAGGAAATCACATAGATTTAAATACTATAAACGTTACTTGGTCATCCTAAACACGTATGGTAACCTCGTCTTTTTGCACATCAATTAAAGTCTTTCCTATTTTCAGGAAAGGCCTTCCTAGGATGACTAGCACCTCTTTGTTTGCTTCAAAATCTAAAACAACAAAGTCAGCAAGAAAAATGAATTTGTTTGCACGTACCAATCAATCCTCGGTTTTTCCTTCTAAATGTGCTAAGGATCGATTTTCTAATTGAAGTGTAACCATAGTAGGTCTAACTTTACCTATCCCCAACTTTATGAATATAGACATAGGCATCAAGTTGATGCTCGTACCCAAATCACAGAATGCCTTACCACAATAAGATGTCCCGATATTACAAGGGATGGTAAAACATCCTGGATCCTTTATTTCTGGGGTTAGCTTAACTTGCAAGAATGAGTTGCACTCCTTTGTCAAAGCTACAGTCTCAAATTCTCCTAGTATTCTCTTTTTGGATAAGATGTCCTTCATAAACTTGACATAATTTGGCATTTGTTCAAGAGTTTCTACCAACAAAATGTTGATATGAAGTTTCTTAAGTACATTTAAGAACTTCTTGAACTGGACTTCCTACTTTTGATTCTACAGCCTTTGAGGGTAGGGTGGTGGAGGATTCCTAACTTGTATTGGGAAATTCGTCTACTGCGGCATTTTTTCTACATCTAACGAAGATGTTAGTTTATCAAAATTGTCCAGTTTAGGGGTTACCTTATCAGAATTTACAGACTCTGGTTCTTGTGAAACTGAAGTTTCAACACTTGGTTGAACTTCCACTTTTACTCGAGCGTCAACAGACTCTTCATGAATTTCGACAGTGTTGGGCTCTAACGTCTTTTCGCTTCTTAGAGTCAATGCTTTGCGATGTTCTTTCCTTGAATTTCTTGGATTTTTCGTATCAGTGGGCAAAGCGCCTTGTGGTTGGTGTCGAAGTTCAATAGCAAGTTGACCCACTTGATTCTCTAAATTCCTTAGAGTGGTATCATTCTTTTCCATATACGCTTTCAATAGGTTTTCCAACCTATTGGAAGGTTCGACTTGTAATGGCTTCTAAACTTGTTGGGTAAATCCAGGTGGCTAGGTTGGTTTGGGTTGCAAGTAAGTGTTACTCAGTCTAGCTCCTTGCTTACTCCAAGAGAAATTCAAGTGGTTCCACCATGATGGATTGTAAAAATTAGATTGTGGTCCTTGCCTACCTTTATTTTGGTTTTCATTACCCATGTAAAAAAATTGACTCTGGGTTTGATAGGCGATTTTCGAACAAGTACCCTTCCCCACAATATACATAGGCTATGTTCTCGAATTGATTAGGTGGCTAAGCTGCAACACTATTAAACCCATTAGTAGTAAAATTCTTAAGTATTGAGGATATCAAAGATAACTGAACTGCAAGTCAAGTGAGGGCATCCACTTCATGTACTCCCACGACTCGTCTTCCTGAAGGTGCTCGATTGGTTGGTCATTAGTAATTATTACTGGCAATTCTCTCAATAATTTCACAAGCCTTATTATAAGACTTAGAAAGGATAGTATCATTAGCAAAAGCATCACCACCATCCTCGTATATGCGTTGAGACCATTGTAAAATGTCTCCAGTTGGATACAATGCGGGATTTAGTGATGAGGGCATTTCCTTAATAGCTCTTTAAATATTTCACATGACTCATATAAAGATTTGTCATCCATTTGCTAAAAGGTAATGATTTCATTTCACAACTTAGCATTCTTGCTAGGTGGGAAATATTTCATTAGGAAACGTTATGCCGACTCTTGTCAAGTTGTAATGGAATTGGGTGGCAATGAGTTCAAATAGGCTCGGGTTTTGTCGCTCAGTGAGTATGGGAACAGCTTCAGCCTTAGTGCATAGTCGAGTACTCCGACTAGCTTGAAGGAATCACTCACCTCTATAAACGATCTAAGGTGAAGGTGAGGATCGTTAGTAGGCATTCCACTAAACTAGCACACTATCTGAAGCATCTGGAACATAACTGCCTTCAACTCGAAATGTTGTACATTTATTTCGGGCCTTTTAATTCCTAAATTAAGCTCATTAAACAAAGGCACGACATACTATCTTAAGGCTCGATCCCTGTCATCAATAACAAAGATGGGATTCTGAGCATGATTTGCTCCATTTTCTTGATCCTGGTTCTTGAGGTTCATTTCTTCAGTCCTTTTTTGAGTTTCTTGTCTTCTTCTTTATCAAAAATTCCTTTCAATTTTAGGATCTACAGGGAGTAAGTTAATAATTTGATCAATACTCATAAACACCTGAAACAATCAAAAAAAAAAAGGAATTAAAATTTAACAGAAAAAGAAATCAAAATGCAAAATTAACAATTTCACAAATAATGTATTTTAAAACAGTCCCGGCAACGGCACCAAAAACTTGGAATGACAGAAATGTGCAAGTGTAGACAATCGTATCAAGTAATAAATTGCTAAGTATATCAAGTTATTGTCTCCAGAGGGGACTGTTAAGCAATTTTTTTATGAAAAAACATAACTTAACAATTTGGCGAAGGTAAAATAATATGAGTTGAAAATGTGATGCAATTGAATTAAATGAATTAGCTATCTAACTTAATAAGCTAAAATTTATCTAGGCATCAAATTAAAATTATAAAGAAATGCAAGTCTTGAAGAGTTTATCACAATTTAGCATTTAAGTGTTAGAACAATCCTCCTTCGTAGCTTTGGATCATTCAATTTATTAAAAGATGTTACAAAAATTTTGTGGCTAAATTGAATATTTATTAACCCTAATCACATTTAGTAAAATACTTGACTTAATTAATTATTAAACCTATCTCACATATTTCTATGTTTAATAGATTTAAAATGTCATAAGTAAAACAATTTACAAGGTTATGTAAGTTAATAATAATTTTGGTATTATTATAGATTTCATCCCTATATGTTTAAACATTACATCATACAAGTATTATGTTGATTAATTAAAATAATTTTTAGATTAATTATTAATTAATTGATTCATACATTCCTTTACATAAATCATGCAACAGAAACTTAATCATGATTTTACTTGTATGAATAAACAGATCAAAAAGCACAAAACATATTTTAACAAAATTAAATAAAACAAACCATGGAAATTAGATCATTCCAACACAAATGAATTTAAGCTACCATGATATTATTGAAAATAAAATGCTTAATTGAAATCATGTTTATGAATTGAACAAAACAAAAGGTTAGAAAGGGATGAGAAAATTCTAGCCGAATTTGGACGTTCCCGAGGTAAGATCTGTTTGCTCATTCCTTTGTACTTATGGATTACCGCCACAACCAAGCAAATTACTCTCAACAAAGCCGACTAAGGCTACTCCCAGGGCTATGCAAAGGCTCTTTTCCAAGAAAGGGAATGGAAAAAAAAAAGAGGAAAAGAAACTAGTGAAGAGAAGAGAGAATGAGAGTGAATAAAATTATGGAAGAATGAACGAGTCAGTATGACAGGCATTTGAGGCCTCTATTTATACTAATAGGCGAGGGTTAAAAATAGCAAATAAGAGCCTTGAAAATCTTCCTTAAGTGGTCGGCCATGCTAGGTAGGAGGGGAGGTTGGGATAGTTTGCTAATTTTGTCTTGTGGCTAGAAATAATATGCATGAAAAGGAGAGGGTTGGATCATGATTAAAAGAAAGGTTTGAGGGTTGTTTTGCAATTATTAGAATCAACTTAATTAGCTAATTTGGGCAGCATTGGGTTGTCTTGGGCTGTTCTTTCCTTTATGGACCAGTCCCCTTCAAATTAATTAATTTGGGCTCTTTTCTCTACTTTAGGCTAACAATTAATTCAACCCAATTATTACCAGATCAAATCAATTTTTTAACGGGTCAAAATAAAGCTAATTTGGGGCATCCATGGATGTTAAATAATCAGTCATCTTCATGTGATGATGCTTCAAAAGATACTTCAGCAATCTGATCTTCTCAAGGTGATTACCGAGCTGATTTTTCTTCCATTGTGCAAAGTTGTCCAAAATTGGCTGAATTACACAAATTTATTATATAAATAATTAAAATTCAAAATGTATCATAAATTATGTTTAATTTAATTATTTTATAGTAAAATCATAAAATTTGAAAAAATAATTACTTAGAATTTGCATGAATTAATGTTCAAAAGGTACTGAAATAGTCTTTATATTTTAGTGTTTTCACGTACTTTCTAGGCATAATTTCTATATTCACTTATTGGTACTTACCTTTCAATTCGCCAATCTAAACGCATTTATCAACATACCACTTATAATATCTTAACCATTCTAAGAACTAGAGGGACTTAGCCAGTTCGATCGCCATGCACATAGGGGTACTACTTTCTATTCTTCTAGGTCAGAGCATCGGCTAAATCTATGCTTTCATACCACTATATTTGTAACACCCCACACCCAACCCGTCCATCGGATCTGAGTATGGAGCGTCACAAATGGACCTATACTTGCTTTTTATCATCTAAACTAAAAATAAACAGGCTAACATAAAACCAATAATAATCCTTACATAAAAAGGCCTTAAACCACTAAATCTTTAGATCCTCACAGTTTCAGTTTCTAATCAGACTATTTGTTTACAAAGAATTTCTTAAAATTTAGCTAAGGACTGTCTGTCCTAAAAATCCAGATCCTAGATATGTTATCTGGCTTCGCTGAAATAGTTCCTTAGGTGAAGCCTCCAATAGTACCCTTGTCCTATGTACATGACTCTAACTACCTACGATCACCGATCTCCACTCTATTTGGCTCGGTCCCTCCTCGAAGTCATCGATCAATCTCGCAAATCCTACGATCATCAATCAACTTCATAAGTTCAAGAGAACTTAGTTACTTCCTTTACTACAACATAAATAAATGAACTCTATCACACGAGGGAAACCAATGCAAAATAAATTAAATATAAATTTACTACATGTTCGCTTATGACCTATTTGTCTTGTCAAGGTGGCAGAATCTACCTGGTCCTCTGAGCTACTCGTTCATCACGATACCATCCTCTGATCAATCTTTCCACTCGATGAATACCAGTCATCTCTCTATACCAGCGAATCTAGCCTCTCTTCTTATCCTACTTTCATTTCACATTTTCATCACTCGAGGTATTCATTGACCTTTATCTGACTTAGTCGTTTGTCGGCTTCCCTTTTATGAACCCTTTTTGTATCCTTTTTTTATTATCTGCCCAAGCATTCTTAGAGTACACCTTCCTTGGTGGACTCTCTCTAACCATACCTCAATCCTGGAGGACTCATTAACATTTTGTGCTGCACTAACTTATAGCAAGTCTTGCTCCACTAACGAACCTATACATTATCGTTTCGGTGACTATGCACGTATGCTATATCACTTACTCATTTCCTACCTATGGATTTATCCTTTCTGCGATGAACTCGCACTAGACTTTCTTCAAAGAGAACAATCGTAATAGACATACTATCCCCTGGATAGAAATCCTTATCCTAGAAGGGCACTTCTCTATCCTCCCATGAGATTTGCTTCTCGAGTACAATTTCATTGTGCACCCCTTGATGGCTCTTCATTTTGGATCCTTATTGAGATCTTCGGATATTTCCTTTCTTCATTTTCATGAGCAAGCTAGCTCTTGCCTGTCCTATCTTCCCTTAATTCTCATTGGGTCTTTGCCCATGCCTCATTAGCCTTCATTTCTACCCTTAATGCATTCTTCATTTGGCAGATACCTTATGATCCGCTTGTCATACTTATACTTTCCTTTTCCTCTTCCTCCACCTGCGTGGAATCTCATACTTGGCGCACTGGCCATATACTCCTCACTTAAGGTCCTAGTGTATTTTTTCACATCTACTCCATGGCAGACTCTAGGGTTGTTGTAGCCGAGCTATGGTATTATTTTCTTCTTACCTTATTCCTTACGTCCCTACGGACTCACCCGTGTTTACTGTCCTGGCAAACTTATTTTATTCCGTATTTATTGTCTCAGTGGACTTCATCTCTATGCATGTCATGGAGTCTTTTGTCCATGGTCTTACACATATCTGCCATCCTGGCATACTATCATATGATGCCATGGAGTCTTTCATCCATGGTCTTACTCATTATAACGAGTTGTTATAACCTCTTTCATCTATGGTCTTACACCACATACCTTATACCATTTACCTTGCTGCCATGGAAACTTTCATCCATGGTCTTACGCCATTACCATTTATTGTGTACCATGCTGCCATGGCATATTTCATCCATGGTCTTACGCTACGTAACACATTCCAGACTACCTTAGAATCTTTCGTGTATGGTCTTACGCCATATACCATCATTACGGTGTCGCCCCGTAGGACCAATCAATATCGTCGTCGTGGTAAATACCATTCTGTGATTATCATTTCCCTAATCCTCCTCCCATTACCTCATTTACACCACCTGACATTGATGCTCAAATACCAAAGTGTTCCCTTCGTAGGGCCCAGAGCTTCATCCAAGGCGATAGCTAATGGGTTCTCCCCTCATTCCCTTCCTAACTTGATCTATCCTATGAAGGTTTTCCCACAATCATGCAATGCATGCACATATCATCATACTTCTTGTTTATGCAAACATGGCGTACTTAAACAACGAAAAATCTAACGACAGGTTTAGAGTCTGGAACTCACCTGAAACTTCATCATTTCCATAACATATTCCTTTTCTTGCACGTCAGGGCTTCCATTCTCCTAGCAACAACTTACAACAAAAAATATATCGGTTAAACTTCCGCTACATCTTAAAGCTTAAGCTTTCATAACATGTAGAACCCTTAAACTAGTTCTTGAAGCTCCACAGCTTCATTTCATAACTTTTACGCACACAGAAAGGTTAAAAACCTAACCCACTTGTTGGTTTCCTACTTTTCCAAATCTATATTCATGAAGTATGCTCCGTGTAGAACCTTCCATGGCTACTCTTCCTCGACTTATCGAAAAAGATGATGAATAAGAGAAATTGGACAAGGTCAAGAAGAAAATCACCCCTGGGAGCCATCCTCCAACTATTTATAGCCCTTCCCGCACTATTTCCTATCCTATGAAAGTCGCCCATGGCTAATTATTATGTCTCTCACTAAGGAACCGACTGGTTCCATCCTAACTGAACTAGAATTAGATCTCAACCATGTCCAATTCGATTTCTAGCTTTCTCGTTTCTTCCAATATAAGTCACCAACTTGTGGTCTCTTTCAATTTAGCCCTCGAATTATTTCAAATTTGTGGGTTATTAGAAATACGTGTGGTACATGTTATAATGATCTTCAATGACTCGCATCGGTATGTTCACTTGGTGACACAATAGAGGGATAAGTTATGGGAAATAGCAATAACATGTCTTTCCTACTGTACACTCCCAAATTTTGTTAAGAATTATTCTTCCCACATTAATTGACTCTCCGATCAATATACAGTACAAAAGAATCAGTTGATTTATCAAAACAATGAAAATTAAAATCACAGGTATAATACTTGTCCTAATGAAATGGTACCATACCTTTGCCTCTCAGATCAGTTATTCCCTTTTGCAATATCGAGTACCTTGTCTCGAGATTGTCCATTTGGCTATATGAATTGTGATTATTCTCATAATATCTTGGATCGTCTCTTCACTGGCATTCGCTACCATGTCTAAATAATCATCATTATCAACATTAGGTAAACTGAATAAATAATTTATCACTGCTAATGATAAAGATAATTCCTTTCTACACAAAGTGGAGTGTTGTCAATGTCGACGAATTTAAATGGGCATAAAATTCTCTGACAATGTCTTCATCCGGAGAAGATCGAATATCACACAATAACTTCCATCCTCGTTTCTCAATAATTTCCTAAATGAGTGTCGGTACATCATACTCACTAGAAAGTTGGAAACCCTTATCCGAGAACATGAGTTTTTTCTTGAATATTCTAATATATCTTGCCTTTATACTTGGGTTTCAAAACCAAATCTGGATCTCATCAACTTGAGTATCGGAAATTCTCCTCTTCCGAGTCATCTTTGGCCTTGACAAAAATAATTGAGACAAACCACTTTATTACAAAAAAATAAATCCCAATTACCTCAAAGATGGGCAAGGGGAAACAACAAGGTGTTGTTGAAAATTGAAAGATTTAGCCCCGGGTCGCAAAAAGGGGTGCCAAGGGTTGTTGCCACTACTGTTATTGGCACACAAAGAAGGGCATGCTGCCATGGTGGTGTGTGTGAGGGAGCAACAAGACACACGGGGGAACTCGACTGGTGATGTGGTGTTGAAAATCACACAAGGTAGGTTGTTGAGGGATCACAAGGGTGTGCGACTAGTGCATTTGGTGTGGCTGGTACGCAGCGTGGCAGGTGTGATGGCTACTAGTAACAGTCGACGGTGGGGCAAGATGTGGCCAGCGTGGATGATGATGGCAGTAGAGAGAGTGACAATGGCGGCTGAAAAATAAACAATAATAAAATAAGAAAAAGGAAAGAAATAATAGGAAAGGAAAAAATAATAATAATAACAATAAATAATTTAACCCTAATTTAATTAGGTTTTAAGATTA
>CM025148.1:17819600-17831308 GCA_013467495.1 Gossypium gossypioides | reverse complement strand
TTAATATTATTAGAAACTTGAAAATTAATTAAATCTGGGGTTGATCAACGAAATATATATAAAATATATTTTTTATGGCATTACTATTATATTTTTTAAGTTGGATTTACACTTAGGGTCCGTTTGTTTGACCGAAAATGGTTTCCGAAAAATGATTTTTGGAAAATGGTTTCTTTTTCTGGAAAATCTAATTTTTTTTTGTGTTTGAATGAATCTGTGTAAAATATTTTCTTTTATTTGGCAGATTTTTTAAAAATATTTTATAAAAATTGTTTTAAATGAAACAAACATACATTTAAGAATTTATTGTTTTTTCATTGTTTAACTAAGTTTATTTTATATCTATTAAATTTATATTTTACATGGTTTTTGCATGTATTGCAATGATTTATTTATAAATGAATACATCAAATTAAATATTAAGAACCAATGCCAAAGAAAATATTCAAAGAGAAAAAAACTAAATTACAAAAAGAAATTCCCCTGATGTAAGAAAGTAGATTACACAAGAATATGTATATCTGGTTTTAGTGGATCCTTTTTCATCAGTCGAAATAACCATGTTAGCTGTCGACCATAGTTTTGACCTCAACATTATTGAATAGCCAATGAATGATTATGGCACAAATATAAACACTAGGACTGCCATTTGTTATGACAGTTGCAACTTCTTGCAAGAACTAACCAACCATTTACGAGATTTATACGAGCTTACAAAAGCTCCAAGAACAAATTTGAGGTTGAATAGGGATCAAACATCCATCATATGATATCAAATTCAACAGGAGAATTCACCTAAAAACAAACCAAACTAGACTCAACTAGGTACATGTCAACTTAAAATAAAAACATAATATAAAAACGTTGATAAGTTTGGGATTAGTAATTGGATGCTGAAGTTGTAGTTTAAATATATTGTATTATGCCTAACCTATGCACGAAAAACAAACCTTATGTTGAGCAATGGAACTCAATAGTATTTCTATGATTCAAATAACAAAATTTCAAGTGAAGAAAATTGTAACATCCTACTAGTATGTCATTCATATTAAATGGAAAACCAATTCATTTAGCATTGCAATAGAAGTGATCGTTTTCAGTTATATGCCAACACCTATCGTAAAGTCTTTTGAAATCCAATACTAATCACGAATCAAACATTTATATCCTTAACATTATAACTATCAATTCCATGTTCATTCCACAACAATAAACTATTAAAGCCTCTTTCTGAAGTCGATTGATTCATTCATATTCATTTCAGCCTCCCCCAAGGCTCGTTTCCAATTTATTCACACAAAAGTTCACTTATTTCCTTTATCATGATCCACACACATATATATATGGACAATTGATTCAATAACATTATACTATTTCATTTCGATATGTTTTATCAAGTCGCAAACTCATACCAATTTCACATAACTCATTTCATTACATTTTTTTATTGTCAATCTATTTCATTTCATTTTCAAGTTTTCAATTCCAATTATAATATCACGCCTGATGGAACCATTCATTTTTCACATATCATATCATGTAATTATTTTCAATTACATATCACACCCTAATTTTGGTCATATTTGCATACTCATATCCTATACACTGTTCTTATTGCATGACAATGATTTCTTTATAATTCAATCCAATATATATTCACATTCAATTTCAGAATCACAATTCAATTCATCATCAACAGACAATATCTCATGATAAACGTGTCTTATGCATCATATTAGATATGAAGAAATAACTAGTTAGGAATATATCATATTAACATGCCATTTCCCAAATTGAACCGTTGAATTCGTCACAATTTTATACCAACCTTCCAGACTTATAAATCCATTTTACAAATTTCTTTCACATTAACAATTCTTTTCATTATCATTATAGATTTTTACATATTAAATATTTATTAATTTGACTCGGACACGAACAGATACACAAATCCAATCAATACCCCAATTGGCACCCAGTGCCTCATCAGACAATTTTCGAAGAAAATAAATTGTGCCCAGCGTAAAAATTGTGCCCAACACTTATCGACACGTAGTCGAAGTAACCATTTGTCACCAAATGCCTCATCGGGACGTCCGAAGTAATTAGTTTGCGCCCAGCGCTCATCGGTATAACCTAAGTAAATGTTGTGTCCAGCACTCATCGGAACATCCGAAGTAAAATGCGCCCAACACTCATTAACATATAGTCAAAATAGCTTCGTTCGAGTAGTTAATAGTATAATCATTTATCCAATTCCATTATAAGTTCAATTCTCATTCTATCGATCTCAACATCATCAATTCATCACTCATAATATCATTTCATACATAACATAGCATATCATCTCAATCCCAAACCAATTTCACCATTTCATTTAGTTTTAATAATTTCACTTTTATTCAATTTAATCCTCTATCTCAATTATCAATTAAATTCACACCAATATGATTCGATCAACCATAGTCAACTATTGATTCATTTATTATTTTTCCTCCTCCTCCTCCTCTCCATTCCACTTCTTTTATTTACAAGTATTTATACAAGAATCTTTAGCCTTAGTATGACATGTTTTTATATAACATGAAATATCCTTTCATTATTTATACATGTACTTTTAACAAAGTTGTCTTCTTGAGTAGTATTCACTAAATTATTCATATCTGGAACTACAGAATTCGAAATTAAAATCCGCTTTTTGTTTTTGAAACTAGACTCAATGAAATTTTTACCATAAAATTTCAAAATTTATTTCAAAGTAGATTAATACCAATTTTTTTAAAACCTCCCCTGTTCTACTTCTAGGTAGCTTCAAATCTTCTTCACTAAAAATTAAATATCTTTCAGTACAAGTCTCATATTATGTTGTCGTTTGTTTCCTTTGAAAGTAGACTCATTAGTATTTTAGGATATAAATATCATCTCCTAAATTTTTTTGTACAATTTATAATGATTTTTCAAAGTTGGAACAAGGGGACCCGAAATCATTCTGATATTATCTCATAAAAAGTATTATATCTCATAATCTAAAATTCCATTACTTACATCGTTGATTTTATTAAAAGCTAGACTCAATAATATTTAATTTCATATTTTATTCAACCTGTAACTCAATTTCTATAATTTTTGGTGAATTTTCAAAGTCATACTACCACTGCTGTCCATAAAGTGTTTAGTGAAACATTTTGCTCTTCCATGATTTGATTAAGTAATTTTTTCTCATTTCATTATATAACATACTACATTCCAACCAAATTCAATGTCAAAACATATAACCACTAAGTTATACAAATTCTTATTTTTGTTCAAATTAGTCCTCTAGTTCAATCATCAATCTTAAACATAGCATTTTAAACTCAAATAATCATTTTCAATTTACCTCAGTGTTATGCTTTGCAAAACAAAATAAATATGTAACAAATATAATGATTCAATTTATAGAAATACAAACACAACATGAATTAACTTAGTTACATGTGAACTTACCTCGCAAAACAAAAACCAAATGAGCTTTTAAGGACTATTCGACAACTTTTGCTTTTTCACGACTAGCCTCAATTTGGTTCAATTATTGATCCTGCAAGTAGCCGAACCTTTGAAGCTTAACAATGGCTACCTCAGTTTCTTTTGTTTTAAAACGTGAAGAAGAAGATAAAAATGTATGACAACATCCTTTCTCTTATTTATTAATTCTCATTCCATACTTTATTATTATTTTAATTATAAAAGTAATATAATTTATAAACAAAACTCTTACCTAATCGTCCATTACAATTCCAAAATGGTCAAATTGACATTTTAAACTTTGTTTAATTACTATTTAAGTCTTTTAGAAACTAAAATCACTAGGGATTAATTCTTTTACCACTTTTATTATTTAATCCTTGTACCTTGATTAGTCACTAATTTCGCAAAATTACCTATCCAAAATTTAATTCATCTATACAATAACTCCGTAAATATTTAATAAAAATTTTATGGGCTCGATTTACAGAAACAGGGTCTCAAAACCATATTTTCCAATACCGCTAACTTTCGAGTCGTTACAAGAAAGGGTTCAATTTCATTTGTATCAAAATATTGTCTATGATTGTATTAGTTCATAAAAGTTATTCAGTGGGCACTTGAAACGAACATAACAATGATCGAAGTCGATGGCAACTCACCATCATTTGCAGTGATTGAAAAGTTTGAATAGAACTGGTAATCATGGTACCACATACTGCAACTTGATCTATACACCTCCCATCCTCATTTCTAATTGTGGTTTTAAATGTCATTAGCTGAGTATCCAAGCAATTGTTGCAGTTAGTTCTACTTATATCCTTAGTGTACTGAGCCATGCCATACCTCTTTCCAAATTGTCCTGCATCCAACACTACTGCATGAAACATCGACCTAAATTATAATAAGAATGATAACAAATCATTCAACTAAAGAAAATCATAAAATGGTAAAAAGAATTAAGCATCAGAAGTAACAACTTAGGAGCAATTGACATCTAACAAAGATATGTTTATCCTATTATTACAACAAGCGAATTGATAGCACAAGAAGATGTTAAAACTGCAAATCAAGTTCAACCATGAAAGATTATATTCAACACTTCAAAGTAGAATATCCAATGATCAAGCACAAGACATAGAGAGATTGTTTCAACTACCAAAATAATTAGTATATTTTCCTTGAAATACTAGCATAAGTCTTGCAAACCAAATATTAAGTTTCATTTCAGAAACATAAAAAATTAACAATACTAAATTGATAATGATAGTTTAAAATCATCTTGCTTTTCGTGCATAAACCACCATTAAGGCAAATTGTGCAACCAAATTAACAATAGCAATGTAACTTCTTAAGCACTTTTAAACATTGTTGATATAATGGGACACAGTAACAACAACCCAGATCATGCAATTTTATATCATGATCCTTAAAGCAAATAAAAGCATAAATTTTTCATTATGCGGGGGACTGATTTGGTTAAAAGGATTTAAAAAGAAACAAAATGTCACAAGGAATTAAAATGACACATCATTACTATTCAGAAACATGCATAGACACACATCAATGGATTAATAATGTAAAACTACCAAATAAACTCTACATGTGTCCAAAGTCCCAACAGGTTCCTAGAACTCAAATCTAGTCAATACAGATGCAATAACCAATTTACATACTAATGTTTTGCCTGTGCAGCAAAACAAAAATGAACCACCAATGTAAAAGTGATGTTGATGACAAAGTCGACTAGACACTTGAATGGGCAATAAAAGAATCAAAATTTATCTTTAATAAATTTAATCTAAGAAGTGTACATCTTATATAATAAGGAAATACATCAATCCATAAGATTAATAAAGCTTAAAAAATCACAATACTAGTAAAACTTAGGATAGCACGAATGAGTAAATGATAATGTCTCTTTTAATGGCATTATTATATTAATATATAATTCTAGGACACTTAAGCTTCCTTAATCTATTTTTAAAGGTAGAAGAGATCTTTACTGATCAAAAAAGAGGTTCAAATACTACATAAGCTACAACAAGAACCATAATACCACTACTAGTGAACTCAATAATGGCACTACTTAGAATAGCCATGTAGCTAAAAAGAAAGAACCATTTCAACAAATCACAAATGCAAACACAAAGGGAGAAATACGAAAGTTACGACACCCAAAAACATTAATTCCTTTTTCAAAATTGAAATAATAACAATAACAAAGCAATGTTCATGTCCAAAATACCTTAAGAGAAGACTAACCATAAAGTTGCTTCTACACTTTCAATAAAGTAATCCTTGCCATTACATCACCTAATTATCATAAGTAGAATTAGTAATAATTAAAATTAAAAACAAATAGAAAAAAATCAAACAGAAGCAAGCAACCAAATCATATAATTCCAAAATGGTTCTCAATTTCTCATTAATTCCCATAGTTAATTGCCTCAATGTCCATTTTGACAATTGAGTTTCGAACTTGAATCGAATGATTTTGCTTGAAGTGGCAAGTAATTGAAGGGAAATAAAAGAAGAAATTGAATATAAAAAATCACCCAATTGTTGAGAGTTCCAATTCTGAAAAGACTAGAAATGGCTGCGGCTTTTTTTTGTCAACAAAACTACTGGTTATTTTCGGTACAGAGGTGAATCTTGGGTCGAGGTCACAACAAAGGAGAAAGGGGAAGGAGAAGAGTGTTTAGCAAGTGCTAGGATGTTGGGATGTGAAGAGAAAATTGATTGGAAAATATCTTACCCAAAAAAAGGGTAAGACATTTTCCTAAAAACAGGAATAATTTTCCTGTGTTTTGGAGAAGGTTTTACAGTCAGAATTCATTTTCACCAAAAAAACATTGAAAAGATTGAAAATAATTTTCATAAAAACTTTTACAGGTAAAGAAATGGTCCCTTAGTTCAAAAATTGGTATAATAATAAATTTAGCCCAAGTTTTAGTAAACAAAGGTAATAATTTTTTCTATTTACGTAGGGAATCTTCCTCCAAGAATGCATTAGATATGGCTCAAACAACTTTTTGGGTATCATGGATGATTTCATTCCTAGGAAAAGGATTCTTAAGGGTAAAAGGTTTGGTTTTGTTTGATTTGCCAAAAGAGAGGATGTAGTCAGAGCAGTTGAGAGATTGAATGGTTTTATAATGATGTATTAAAGGCTGAGTTTTAATCTGGTGAGATTTAATGAAAGATCATCTATTCGGAGGAAAAAACTTTTAGATGATAGGAAACAATAAGGCATTTCATAAGGTGAAGCGTCCAACAAAGGCAAGAGTACACATATAGTTCAAGCAAATAGGAATGAAGTTGAAGAGGCATTGGTTTCGGGATATGTGTTGATAAACAAAAGGTGGTGGCCGTTGGAGTGGTGGATGATGTAAAGTTAGGTTTTCTTAAGAGCAGTAAAGTCATGTGGTGTAAAATTTGCATTAGGCTTAAAGAACCTACGATACGTATGGAAGAAGATAGTCTTGGTGGTTTTACTATCATTAGAATTTCTGGGTCTATGCTCCTGTCAGTTTTTTATACTGAAGAACTGTTTGATTTTGCCAAGTTGAATAAGTGGAAGGCCTTTGATAAATGGTTTGTTAAGAAACAAGTTTAGTCTTAATCGATTAATCTTGAGAATCACAGAATCTAGATTTCTTGCTCAATTTTTCCTATTCATGCTTGGACTGAACAAACCTTTCGGAATATTGCTGAAAATTAAAGGAAGTTGGTGTGTGTTGATGAAGGGACAATCAAACCTCGACCATTTGATAGAGGTTTTGTCCAGATTATTACACCACATCTCAATTGTATCGATGAAATTATTAGCTTAAGAGTTGGTGATGACCTTTTTTTATTTTTTTCAGGTCTTTAAAGTTAATTCTAAGGTGATGAAACAGTGTTGTAGTTGTGATTTCGATTCAAGTGGGTCAAGCTTAAGTACTTGTAACGCCTTGAATAATTTAAGTCTATTTTTGTGAAATTTGATATAAATATGTATCTGTTTCAGTAGTTAAGTGTTCTGGGTGTATGTATGAGGTCTTGGGTTCAAGTCTCCCTTTTGAAAAATTTTGTTATTTTAGATCCAAGTCTTATCCTTGTTGAGTGGACTTATATAAAATTTTCTGCTAATTCATATTAGAATATGCCTACGTGTTCGAGTGGTAAGGAGTTCGTGTGTTGGAGGTCCTGCGGTTGAATCCCTACGTGAGCGTGGGTGATAATTTTTGCTCCGATTGTCTGTTAGAGGTTCAATGGAATTAGGAGTTTGAAGTAGTTGGATGTGGTTAGTGGGGAGGATTTTATGGGATGTGACTGTTGTGGGGTGTTGGGATATTTTTCTCTCTCATTTTCCCAAAAATTTCTGACGTTATACTATTCTTTCCCCACCAAAAACCTTTTTTTTTTCTTTTCACTTGTTCCTGTTAAAATTTCCCTTTCAAAATTTCGATAATATGAACCTCTGATTGCGTTGCATGTTTAGTTAAGTGAAAATGGTGAGTTTCTTCTTAGATTGGGGCATTGGTTAAAGTTTATTTCAGTCGATTTTGCTTTTCTTTAGTTTGATTTTTGGATTTGGCTGTAGTGAATCGCGAGGAACGTGGTTCTCCTTTTGTAGAATTGTAGTCAGAATCATTCGTGTAAAGTAGGTAAGTGATGACCACTTGTATTTCGCCTATTGTTGGTTTGTGAGTTCGGTAATTGAGGTTTTAGAGAGATTTTTAGGAGTTTGTGTTATAGATTTTTAGGTTCTGGCGGTCTCAGGAGTGTTTTCGAATAAAAAATGAACCAGGTGTGTACCCTAAACACAAAAAATTAAGGTTTGGAGAAAGCTAAAAAAGGGCACTGTCGACACCACACGGGTGTGTGCCTAGCTGTATAGTTAGCCGTATGCGAGACACAACTATGTGTTTGACGAAGGCATGGCCATGCATAGGACACGACCATGTGATGGTGTGAGTGTGGTCGTGTAGGCCACACGAGCTAGGCTAGATTGGGTTTGTGGGCCCACACGGGTGTGTGGGTTTTCGCTAGACCGTGTGGGGTACACGACCAAGGCCAATTTGGGCGTGTGGAACACACGGGTATGTGGGCCCATAATTTTAAAATTTTCCCTAGGGTCGTACAGGTCGTTCTTATCGATTGTGGGCCTACAGTAGGGTCGGTAAAGGCTAACCAAACCCTATTCTGTGTGCTATGATATTCTGATAGACTGATCTGAGTAGGATACTAAATATATGTTTGATTGTACTATCTAAGTATGTATGTTATCTGTATACAAGCATGTTAAGCATGTTAAATCTGTTATTTCTGTATCTATATTTTGTAACTGTGTTTGTGGTGAGACTTGTATATGTGGAGGAAGTGATCTGTATGGCAACATTTCGCCTATATTCTAGCAGCTTGACTGCATATTATTTGTGATGTGTCGCATCAGCACTATATGGTGTGTAGGGATGGGTGGGTGTTTTTAACCCCACATGGTGTGATGGGATGGTCAAAGATGGTGTGTAGAGGATGGGGGTAGGACTTACTATATCTGTTTTGTTTATCTAATTCTAATAACTGTATCTATTAAGGACTTAGGTCCGAATCTGTATCTGACTGATCATGAAACTCTATGTATGATACATGTCTATTTTTGTTGGGTTACACACTAAGTTTGCAAAAACTCACATCTGTTTGTCTGTTCTGTTCAGGTAATCCTAAGACATAGGCGGATCGGTGCGATAGAGTCTCACGGTGACCACGAGTTCCTGAACTGTTTTAAATAATGGTTTATTTGATTTAAAGATTATTTTTTGAGAGTTTTATAATTATTAGACTCTCCAGATTGTTTGATTTTTATTTTGGTTTTGGATGCATTTTAACTCTTATTGCGGTATTTGACTAAAATCACGATTTTACAAAAACAAAGGTTTTTTCGAAAATGAAAACTGGATTTCCAAAATATAACGGTTTCTTTAACTTCCGCTATAAGTTATGTTTTGGCAAATGAATTAATTGAATAACGCTTTCAATAATAGTTATATAAAACTTGGATGATTTATCGATCAACTATACAAAGCTTTATTGAAATAACATTGTTTTCAAAACCCTTCCTCGTAACACTCCCGGACTTGGCCATAATGTCTAAGTCGGGTTTGGGTGTTACATTTAGTGGTATCAGAGTCAGGTTACAAAACTCAGAATGTGAATTTTGGGTTCCAAAATTGTGTTTCAAAAAGGACTGGTTTTGAAATAATTTTGATAATTTTGAGTATGTGGTACACCGAGTCTCCGGTGCTGATCCCGTAAGTATTTCTGAACTTAGATAAAACTTCTTGAAAACATTGTAATTAGCACTTTCTGAAACTATACTGAGGTAGTTAGGGACTAAAACCTCTGAAATACTTCTAAACTTCTGATAATTTAAGCATAAAATATTTGCTAATAAACATTGGAACTGATGCATATTTTCTAATGTAAATAAAATTTGAAATATATGATGAACGCTCGTGGAATTCGCAGTCGTGGTATGTGTGGGCGCGGCGAGCGCCGTAGGGGGCTCAAGCTGAGTCTTCCTCTTTGGGCAGTATGCCAAATTTAGACACAAGTGAGACACCAGTTTCTCCTGCTACTGAGACTGGGACTCAAAGCCGCTTGGCTGGGGATGACACACTGTCCCAAGCCATGTTGAGAGTGTTGGAGAGTGTCACTGGACCCCATTCTGGATCTGGGGGTCGTGGGTTGGTAACTGAATGACTTCGGTCCAATGGAGTTGAGCTGTTTAGGGGTGTCGCTGGAGTCGCCCCTACTGTGGTCGAGTATTGGTTGGAGGCCACTAAAAGGATTATGAACGACATCGACTGTACTCCTAAATAGAAATTAAAGGGTGTTGTCTCTTTACTTCGCGATGAGGCATATCCGTGGTGGTTGTCGATAGAGAAGAGTACTCAACCGTATCGTCTGAACTGGGATTATTTTAATACTACCTTACAGGGGAAGTATGTGGGCGCGAGCTATGTTGATGCTCGTAGATGTGAGTTCATGAATCTCACGCAAGGTGATAGATCTTTAGCCGAGTATAAGGCTGAGTTTCTGAGGTTGAGCCACTACGCTCGGGGCATGGTGACATATGAGTATGAGAAATGTGTCCGTTTTGAGGATGGTTTGAGGGACAGTCTGAGGGTTCTGATTGCTTCACAAAGGGAGCGGAAGTTTGCAGTTCTTGTGGATAAGGCGAAGATCGTCTAAGAGGTTAAACGCGTGGATCGCCAGAATAGAGACCGAGAGAGAGGCAAGAATAAGAGGGATTCAGAGCCCTCTAGTACTGTTCAGAGGCCTAAGGAATGGGCCAGACCTGATGGTCCTATTAGAGTGGGGGTTCCTATCGCTCCGATTGGGATTCAGCCTTGTGGTAGCTGTGGTAGGCGCCATCCGGGCAAGTGCTGGAAGAAATTAGGGGCTTGTCTGCGGTGTGGGTCTTTGGAGCATCGGATTAGAGAGTGTCCAAATTGTGCTGATCAGATGCAAACTTTAAGATCGAGTTCTATTCAGCCTTAGAGGGTAGTACAGCAGCCACCTAGGGGCCGTGGACTGGCTAGGGGTGGTAATGGTTTAGGCTGAGTACAAAGAGCACTGGGCAAAGGTGCTAGTCAGACTGAGGTGAGGCAGCCTGCACTGGTTTATGTTCCTCGATGCCGGGAGGACAGAGATGCCTCTGATGTGATCACGGGTACGTTCTTTATTTTTGATGCTCTATATACTGCTGTGATAGACATAGGTTCTACAAATTCCTATGTAGCTAGTACTGTTTCCAAGAACTTGGGGATTTTTGTTGAGTGTATTTCTAGTGAGATTACTGTACTGAGCCCATTGGGGCAGTCTATTCGAGTAAGTAGACTTTATAGGATTTACCGTTGAAAGTACAAGGGACTGTGTTTCTGGCAAATCTGGTGGAGATACCGTTTGGGGAGTTCGACTTGATTCTGGGTATGGACTGGTTAGTTGAGCACCGAGTTAGTCTGAACTGTGCTACTAAGAGGGTTGTTCTGAGGACCGTGGATGAGAAGGAAATAGTAGTGATCAGTGAGCATCGAGATTATCTGTCTAATTTTATCTCTGGCTTAGTGGCTAAGACATTAGTGCAAAAAGGGTGTTAGGCGTTTGTGGCCTACGTTAGTGTTTCGGTTTCTCGGGACTCTTCTGTCAGGGATATT
>CM025148.1:17798729-17808895 GCA_013467495.1 Gossypium gossypioides | reverse complement strand
TTCTTAGGGCTTAATATGATTCCATGTTTTATGAATTCTTGAGAAATAATATTTAAATATTTTCTATGTAACTCTAGAGTATCTAAAAATATCAAAATATCATATATATAAACTACATAGAATTTCTTATATTTATTAAAAATAGAATCCATCCATCTTTGGAATATTTGTGGTGCATTACATAATCCAAATGACATCACTTTCCATTGGTAGTGTCCATTGGGTGCATAAAAGTTGTTAAATGTTTAGATTCTTCTGTTAGCATGATTTGCTAGAATCCTGATTTATAGTCATACTTACTAAAGTATTTTGCTTGTTTAACCTGATTAGTTAATACATCTTTTCTTGGAATAAAATAACCATAAAAAATAATATTTTGATTTAATCATTTATAATTAATGACCATCTCTTTTTATTTTTGCATGATTTCTAACCATAAAGGTTAGACTAGAATGTGGACTATTAATTTTTTCTATCAATCCTTTAACTAATAATTCCTTAACTTGTATATCAAATTCTTCTATATCTTGTTTAGTATAATTAATTAGTTTAACTCTAACAATTTTACTGGGATTTTCCAATTTTATACTACATATCTAGGGCTATTTTGCCATAATTTTAATGGTTCTTCACTAAAATTATTATATAATATATTAAACAACCAATGACTTGTTTCTAGTTGTTGAATTTGTTCCTTTCTTAGTGGTGTAAATTTTTCGTCACATATAAATTTATGGTTTTCTACTAATGGTATTTTTATAGAAGTTTTTTTTCTACAAATAACATAATTAAATTTTTATCAATAGAAAATGGAAAATGTTGATATATAAAATTATTATCTAATAATATGTCTCCATGCATTTCTGGAAAGCATAATGATTTAGGTATTATAAATCTTACATTATTTACGTAAATTGGTATGTTTCTAGCTTTGTATTGAATAATGGTTTCGTTATTATCTGTTCCTATAGCTCTTATTAAATGCTTCATAGGGTCCTACTTTTCTAGAGGAATAACAGTTTTTCTGCAACTACTAGTTGTAACTCTAGTATCTAGTAAAGCATGTAAAGCATGTAAATATATGTAATTACATCTTTCGTTCCAAGTTTCATTTGTTAGAGTATTATTGAAGTTTGTATTTCTTCCACTCTAGTGTTTCTAGAAGTTCTGGATTGGAAATTTCAGAATGTAATTACATCTCTCGTTCTAAGTTTCATTTGTTGGAGTATTATTTAAGTTTGTATTTCTTCCACTCTAGTGTTTTTGGAAGATATAGAACTTCTACTTAGTTTTGTAGGAAATATAAGAATATGAACTATTTTCATTCCTATGGGTGTTGAAGAATTTGGAGTTTCTTCATCTTCATCTATTTGTATATTTAAGGGTAAAACCAGATTATGGTTAGTATTTGTTACTGTCGCATTTTTAAAATATATTTTTTCTCCAGACACTACACTTTCTATTGTACTAACTGGCTTAGATGTACTTGGACTATTAATTTTTCTATAATCCAATCTCTTGGAATAGATAAATCTCTTAGATGTAATAATTTTGGTTGTATTTAAGTAGTAATTTTGTTAGGTTCAAAGAGTTCAATAAGTTTGTTATTAATTTCTTTGATTTCTAGTTTTGTTGTATTAGTATATTCATTAATAGAATTCCCACTAATTGCTAGATCTTCAGCTAAATAATTAATTTCAGAATTTTTTATTTGAATTCTGAGACATAAACATTGTTCTATCAAAATGTTTGTAATAGATATAAAGTAATTAGGTTTAACTTTAAATCTTATTACTCTTGCATGCAAATTTGATTGAATTCCTCAAATAAGTGCTTTTACTAGATTTTTAAATCTTTTATCTAATAATATTGTTGTTATTGGTATATCATGTCCTCTTCTAAATAAAGCTCTTATAGTTGTCATCATAATGCCTAAATGTATATATCTAACTTGGGGATATTTCTTTTTAACCCTCTTAATTTTCTCTTTAGTGAATAATGGAATTTCTGTTAATCAGCCTTTAGTATCTTTGGCAACTATATTACCACTAACTTTTTCTACATGTCTTTGACACCAAATTTTATGTCTAGATATTTTATAAATTTCCTCTTTGGAAATATGATTTTTATTAATCTTTTCTATCATTTCATCCGAAAAATATTTTTATTCTCTGATTATATTTCCTAATTTTATATCATGTTCATTATTAGGAATTTCTTCTAACTAATTATTAGAATTACTTCCTATATAAACATAAATATATATTCTTCACTATCTGTATCACAATCTGTTTATGATATTAATTCATATAATATTTCCTCAGGATTTATTTCCTCTTTGGAGCAAATTTCTAAATTTTGTTCATAAAATGTTTTAATATTTTTATTGCACTTTTCCCTTTATTGGGACAATTTAGTCCTATATGACTTTCTTCATCACATAAAACATTTACATTTTTTCTTTTTAGGATTTTCTAAAGTTTTTCTTTTAATAAATCTTTTCTTATTATTATTTGGATTTTTATCAGTTTCCAAGGTTTCCATCTAACTAGCTTATATCTCTTATTTTTCTTTGTATGTTTTTTATAGGTATTAGGACGTACTGATTTACCCATTCATTATCTAAAATTTTGGTACAATGTTTGCTTAGTTTATGCTTTAGTTATTTAGAAGCATTACTTTGTAAGCAATAATTGATTATTCTTTCTTTTGCAAAAATAATTCTATTTCCTATAGTATCTATATCTACACCAAATATTTTGTTATGTTTTTGTAAATATGAATCGTATTTTTTTTATACAAATCTCATCCCATGGTGGTGGTAATTTATGAAAATATTGTTTTTTTCTAAAATTCAATATTTTCATTTTTTAATTTTTGATATTCATGAAGAAATTTTTTAGAAAAATTTTATTTCTGTGCAACAGATAACTAGATAACTAGATAGACCATCTTGATCTTTTTGACATAATTTAATTTTTGACAACAGATAACTAGATAGACCATCTTGATCTTTTTTTACTAGTATAACCACAAAATTTTGTTTTTAGAATATAGGAAAATCCTTTTAATACATCTTTGGGAGTTTGAATCTGATTGATTAACTATCTTTTTTGTTCACTCCTTTTTTTTTTATTCTTTCCATCTTCATAAAAATTATAAAACATCTCCTGAAAATGTTCCAACAAAATAATTTTAAAAAATTTCTTGTGACCAATTATTGTTGTTTACAACTATAGTCATAGACTGTGCCCAATCATCTATGGTTTTTTCATAGTCAATTATTGGAATATTTGCAAGATCTAAATATATTCCTCCTTGAGCAATATTTCTGTTATTTAGATCGTCTATTCTATGTCAGACAGGTTGGGTAGATGACTATTCTAAATTTTCATATTTTATTTCAGTAGTAGCAATATTTTCAGTTTGGTTACAAAACATTCTAGTTGTATTTTCAACTTGGTCACAATTCCTATTAAAGAATATTAAATAATCATCTTTTAAAATATTTGAATCTAATTTTATTTTTCCATTAAGATATTGATCTGTTTGATCAGTTTCCATTGGTTTGGGTATATCCTTATTTTCGTCTTCATCTATTGAAGAATTTTCTTCATCAGATTTATAACTTGTAACTTTTATATCTTCTAGGTGTATAGAATTATTAGAACTACTACTACTATCTCTAGAATCATAGTTTAGCATATAGTGATAATTAAATAACACAAATAACTCTTTATGTTTTTCATAAAGTTGTTCTATAAGTTTTAAATATTCTATTCTTTTAGTTTTATCAAATGTCTTAGTAAATTTATTTTTCCAATGTTCTATAAGTTCTTTATAAGATTAAATGTCATATTTTTGTTGATATGTAAAATTTCTTTTTGTGTTTCAGATTTTTTATGCATTTCATCTTTTGTAGATGATTTTTCAGAGGAAGTGTCTTCTTCTTCTGACAAAACTAATATTATATTGCTATTACCATAATACAAAGGTCGTAAATTTATTTCTTGTTCTATATTTTTATTAATAAGAACTTGTTCTAATTTATTGTTAACTTCAGATAAGATATTTTTAGACTTGTTATTCAAATCTAATTCAGTTACTTCTCCTAAATTATTTATTTGTTGTTCTATTTTATTAACTTTATTATATAACTTATGAAAATATATAGAAGCAATATCAAATAAACTATTAAAACATTTACTAATTGATGAAATATTATTTTCGTTTTTAGAGTCAATATGCATAGTGTGATTACAACTTTTATCCCAATATAGACAACCTGTTTCTTCCATGACATTTATTTTAGGTACTTAAAACCGTCTGTTATCTATTAAATTTCTCTTAGTATAAAAATCCAATTGTCTCAACTAGGATAAAAACAAGCAACAGTAAGACATAATAACATATATGGGTTTTAAGATAAATAACAATGAAATAAATAGAAGTGAAATAAAAGATGGAACTTACAATGTATATTAATATATTTTTTACAATGTATACTAATATATTTTTCTTTAAAAATCGTTACACTAAGCTTTGATACCAATTACAGGATGAGGGATGAAGGAAAGATTAACATAATGAAACTAATAATAAAGATAGTTGGTCTACCCAAACCCTCAATCCCATTCAAGGCCTCATTGTACACAACCTCATTAGGGCTAGAAATAACATCATGACCCATATTAAAAGATGGACCCAAAAAAGTTCACTATCAATTGGTTCACCCTTGAAACCTTCAACACTTCCACCCTTTTTAGTACTTGATCCGCCTTCCTTATCTCCTTGCCTAACCTTTGAACATGTGACATCACGCCGTCCTGTTCACCAATAGCATTGGCAGAATATAAGGACAACATTTTCTTCAAACAATGTTAATTGTCAACCAAAGCCACAACTACCAAATTTTCAAGGTTAGCTCCTCGAGGACTTGATTGCACCTCTCCAGATCCCTTATTGTTTGCCACAAACACACTTCTCCTTTAATCTTTATCATCCTCACTACTTGTATTGTAGCACCCCAAACCCGACCTAGAAATTATGGTCGAATCCGAGAGTGTTACGAGGAAGGGTTTTGAAAACAGTGTTATTTCAATAAAGCTTTGTATAGTTGATCGATAAATCATCCAAGTTTTATATAACTATTACTGAAAGAAATATTTATTTAATTCATTTGCCAAAACATAACTTACAGCGGAAGTCAAAGAAACTGTTATATTTTGGAAATCCAGTTCGCATTTTTGGAAAAACCTTTGTTTTCGTAAAACCGTGATTTTAGTCAAACGTCACAATAAGAGTTAAAAAGCATCCAAAATAAAAATCAAACAGTCCGGAGAATCCAATAATTACAAAACTCTCAAAAAATAATCCTTAAATCAAATAAACCATTATTTAAAATAGTTCACGAACTTATGGTCACCGTGAGACTCCATCGCACCGGTCCGTCTATGTCTGAGGATTACCTGAACAAAATAGACAAACAGATGTGAGTTTTTGTAAACTCAGTGTGTAACCTAACAGAAATAGACATGCATCATACACAGAGTTTCATGATCAGTTAGATACAGATTCGGACTTAAGTCCTTAATAGATAAAATTATTAGAATCAAATAAACATAACATATATAGTGAGTCCTACCCCCATCCTCTACACACCATCTCCGACCATCCCATCACACCATGTGGGGTTAAAAACACCGACCCATCCTTACACATCATATAGTGTCGATGCGACACATCACAGAAAATATGCAGTCAAGCTGCCAAAATATAGGTGAAGTGTCGCCATACAGTCCATTTCCTCCACATATACAAGTCCCACCCCAAACATAGTTACAGAATATAGATACAGAAATAACAGATTTAACATGCTTGTATACAAATAACATACATACTTAGACAGTACAGTCAGACATACATTTCGTATCCTATTGAGATCAGTTTATTAGAATAACATAGCACACAGAATAGGGTTTGGTTAGCCCTTACCGACCCTACAGTAATCCCACAGTCAATCAGAATGACTCGTACGACCCTAGGGAAAATTTCAAAAATTATGGGCCCACATGCCAAAATTGGCCTTGCCTATGTGGCCCACATGGCCTTGCCCAAAACTCACACGCCCGTGTGGCATACTCGTGTGGGCCCACACGCCCAATCTGGCCTAGCCCATGTGGCCCACACGGCCACACTCACACCATCACAAGGTCGTGTCCTGCGCACGACCACGCCTTCATCAAACACACAGCCGTGTTTCGCACACGGCCAACCACACGGCCAGGCACATGCCCATGTGGCATCGACAGTGCCCTTTTTGGGCTTTTGTCGAACCTTGATTTTTCATGTTTAGGGTATACACTTGGTTCATTTTTATGCGAAAACACTCCCGAGACCACCAGAACCTAAAAATCGATAACACAAACTCCCAAAAATCAGTCTAAAACCCCAATTACTGAACTCACAAACCAACAATAGGTGAAATAAAAGTGGTCATCATTTACCCGCTTTCCACAAACAATTCCGATTGCAATTCCGTAAGAGGAGAACCAAGTTCCTCACGATTCACTGCTGCTAAATCCAAAAATAAAACTAACGAAAAGTAAAACCGATTGAAATAAACTTTAACCAATGCCCCAATCTAAGAAGAAACTCACCACTTTCACTTACCGAAACGCGCAACGCGATCAGAGGTTCGTATTATCAAAATTTTGAAAGGGAAATTTTGACAGGAACAAGGGAAAAGAAAAAAAAAGATTTTTGGTGGGGAAGGAATAGTATAACGTTAGAAATTTTTGGGAACATGAGAGAAAAATATATCCCAACTCCCCACAATAGTCACATCCTATAAAATCCTCCCCATTAACCACATCCAACTACTTCAGACTCCCAACTCCACCAAACCTCTAACAGACAACCGGAGTAAAAATTATCACCCACGCTCACGTAGGGATTCTAACACAAGACCTTCAACACACTGACTCCTTACCACTCGAACCAGCAGACTTATTCTGATATGGATTAACAAGCAATTTTATATAAGCCCACTCAATAAGGATAAGGCTGGGATCTAAAATAACAAAATTTGCCAAAAGAGAGACTTGAACCTAAGACCTCATACACACACCCAAAACACTTAACCACTGAAACAGATACATATTTGTATAAAATTTCATAAAAACAGACTTAAATTATTTAGGGCGTTACAACTCTACCCCCTAAAAGAAATTTTAGCCTCGAAATTTACCTGGTCCGAACAGATGAGGATACTACTAACGCATCGAATCCCATGTGGCTTCCTCCGTGCCATGATTCTACCATAGAACCTGAACCAACGGAATAGACTTCCTCCTCAGAATCTTAATATCTTGCTTTAAAATCTTAACCGTCTCCTCCTCAAAAGTCAAATATGGTCTAACCTCGATCTCCTTAATAGAGACAAAATGAGATAGATCAGACCGGTACCGCCTCAACATCGAGACATGAAACACATCATAGATGCGGTCCAACTCTGGAGGTAGCTCCAACTGATAAGTGACCAGTCCCACACGCATTAGAATTCGATACGGCCCAATGAACCTAGGGCTCAACTTGCCCTTACGACTGAACCTCAAAACTTTCTTCCACGGAGACACCTTAAGGAATACGAAGTCACCCATAGCGTACTCGACATCTCTCATTTTCAAGTCTTCATAAGACTTCTATTTGTCAGAAGTTGCCTTCAGACGATCTCGAATCAGTCTAATCTTATCTTCAGTCTCGAAAACTAACTCCGAACCCAAAATCAATCGCTCGCCTAACTGAGTCCAACATAGCGGAGTACGAAACTTATGACCATACAAAGCCTCGTAAGATGCCATCTGGATGCTAGACTGAAAACTGTTATTGTAGGCAAACTCAACCAATAGTAGAAAATTCTCCCAACTACCTCGAAAATCAATCACACAGCTCCGAAGCATATCCTCCAGTATCTGAATCACCCTCTCCGATTGACCATCGGTCTGAGGATAGAATACTAAAGTCTAACCTTGAACCTAGAGCTTCATGCAGTTTCTTCCAGAACTGAGAAGTGAAATAAGGATCCCTATCAGAGATTATCGAAATCGAAACCCCATGCATTCTTACAATCTCGGAGATATAGAGCTTCGCTAACTTTTGCAGAGAATAGTTTGTCCGAACCAGAATAAAGTGGGCGGATTTGGTCAGTCGATCTACGATGACCCAAACAGAATCCTTCTTAGTGGGTGTCAAGGGAAACCTACTAACGAAGTCCATCGTCACTCATTCTCATTTCTATAAAGGAATCTTAACAGGTTGGAGCAAACCCAAAGGCAACTGATGCTCAGCCTTAACCTGCTGACACGTCAGAATCGGCTGTCTCAGATCAGAATCATTCGGTATACAAACCCAACCTCGAAAACATAGAACTCCATCCTTATTCAGCCCAAAATCAAAAGTACTACCACTCTCAACCTGACGAAACCACAAAACCAAAGACTCATCCCCTAACTTCTTTTCTCGAATCTGCCCAATCCAAGTCGGCTTAACCTGCGACTCGACTAACAGACCCCCATCATCGAGTAGACTAAGATGAGCGAACATCGCTCTCAAATTAGTCATCGCTCTTCGACTAAGAGCGTCAGCCACCACATTTGCCTTACCAGGATGATACTCTATCGTTCAGTCATAATCTTTAAGCAGCTCAATCCATCGACGCTGTCTAAGATTTAGCTCCTTCTAGGTAAGGAGGTACTTGAGGCTCTTGTGATTGGTGTAGATAATACACCCTTCACTGTATAGATAATGCCTCTAGATCTTTAACACAAATACCATAACAGCTAACTCGAGATCATGCATCGAATAATTCCCATCGTGTGACTTAAGCTGACGGAACGCATAAGCCACAACCTTACCATATTGTATCAGTACACATCCTAAATCGACCTGTGACGCATCACTATACACTACAAAATCCCTATCAGATTCAGGCTGTATCAGAACAGGAGCCTGAGTCAGAACAGACTTGAGCTTCTCGAAGCTCGATTGTTGCACTTAGTCCAGAAAAAAGGAACACCCTTGCGTAGAAGCTTAGTCAAAGAAGCTGCAATAAGAGAGAACTCCTCAATAGAATGCCGATAATAACCTGCAAGACCTAGAAAACTACGGATCTCAGATACATTCTTAGGTTATTTCCAATCAAGCACAACCTTAATCTTTCTAGGATCAACTCGGATCCCCTCGGTAGAAACCATGTGCCCTAGAAAAGTTACCTTTCGCAACCAGAACTCACACTTGCTCAACTTAGTGTAGAGCTATTTCTTTCAAAGTATCTTAAACACTACTCTAATATGCCCATCATGCTCATCCTCAGCCTTAGAGTAAACCAAAATATCATTGATGAAGACCACGACGAATTGATCCAAATACAACTGAAAACTCGGTCCATCAAATCCATGAATGCAACCGGAACATTCGTCAGACCAAAGGGCATAACTTGGAACTGATAGTGCCCATAACGATTCCTAAATGCTGTCTTATGAATGTGAACCTCCTTAACTCTAAGTTGATGATACCCAAATCAGAAATCTATCTTCGAGAACACTGAAGCCCCTCAGAACTGATCAAACAAATCGTCGATCCTCGGAACTGGATACTTATTCTTCACATTCAGTTTATTAAACTACCGATAGTCAATGCACATCCTTATGGTACCATCCTGTTTCTTTACAAATAGAACTGGTGCCCCCCATGGAGACACACTAGGACAGAGGAAACTACAATCCAGAAGCTCTTGAAGTTGAGCCTTAAGCTCTGTAAGCTCCTTCGATGCCATTGGAATGACGAAAATGTGCAAGTGTACACAATCGCAACAAGTAATAAAGTGACAAGTAAATGTCGAGTTATCATACCCACAGGGACTGTGAAAAGAATTATTTATGAATGCAATTTCAAAAACATTTTGGTGAAGAAAAATATTTTGATTTGAGGAGGTGATTAAAAACTAGGAATTTAACTAAGTAAAATAAATAAAAATAAAATAAAAGTTTCAATGCACGATTTCAAAAGATGATTTTAGTCAAGATGACATAATTGTACTAGATTAATTACATTTCTTAACTTAGAATTATTAAACTCATGTTTATGTTGTTACGAATAAATTCACG
>CM025148.1:17722748-17736714 GCA_013467495.1 Gossypium gossypioides | reverse complement strand
GCCATGTACTTTTTTTCCCCCTTTTTAAAGCTGGTTTTTTTTTTCTTTTTTTTGTTTCGTTCCTATCCCAACCAAAGTGATTTCATTTAGTTTTATGTTTTATTTTTTTTTCTTATTTTTAGTTATTTTATTTTATTTTATTTTATTATGCACTGTATTTTTATTGTTTTTTCGAATGTTTTTCTATTTCGTTATCTTATTTATTTTTGTCTATTTTCTTATTAGGTTTCTCAGAAACATATGTTTCATTTAAATTCACCTACAATTTCGATTTTCACTATTCTGGCGAATTCATCCAAATTTAGGGCAGTTTTAATTCTCTCACTCCCTTATGATATTGTGCTTATTCTGTGATTATATCTATTTGTACATTGAGGACAATGTACATCGTAAATGTGGATAGGTTTTTTATGTGCTTATGCGATAAAATCCCTGAATTGTTGTTTGTGTTTGAGTAAATTTCTCACACCTATCATTGAGGTTAATTTTTTTTAATTGAGAGTTTTTTTTGATTCTTTTTTGGGATTTATTTGTGGATGTCTGTGCATTAGTTGATTTATACTTTAAGACATGAGAGAGTCAAGCATGATAAGCTATTTTTGCAGAAATAATTGTTTCAGGTTGTCTCCCAAAATTGAAATATTATCTTGAAATTTTAAATTTATAGGTTTGACATCAAAACCATAATTTTTTGTGAGATCTTGAGCCTATAGAGCATATATTTTATTTTGTGCTCATTTTATTTTTGGTTGTGAGTATGTCAACTTGATTTGTTATTCTAGAACTTGTTTTGATTATACATATCAAGACCACATTATTAATTTGATATATTAAGATGATAAAGGCACGTAGGATTTAACCCACCTAACCTTTAATCTGCTTACCTGCTGGATTAACCCTTAATGAATCCCGTTGATCCTAACACCTGTTTTTTTCTTCTAACCTGTCAATGTTAACTCATACCGATATATATGTTGTAAAATTATCCTTTTTATTGACTCCCTTTTTATCGAGTTTTGATTTGTTTAGTTGCCTAATTATGTTTCATTATTCAAATTACTGAATTTTATTTGGTTCTCAAACAAAAAAGGAGAAAAAATGAAAAAAAAATTGATTGAGCTTGAATCGTTAGCTTCATATTGTGTTGAAAAGCTCATTTTTATTATTTATTTCTTGTTGATGTGAATATTGTTTTTTATTTTATTTTGATAACTTATCAATTCCACTCTCGTTTGTAGCCAATTTTTCTGACCGTTTCCATACCCTTAACCTATTCCCCATTACAACCTTGTAAAGACCTCTTGGTTGGTGTGTCATCTCATTTTATAGTGGTGGAGATTTGATTTTCAAGCAAATATATGCTAATAACATTTTTCGTTCGACAGTTGAGTGCATATTGCTTGAACCTTAAACACTTTGAGTGCATTGAGTGAATCTTTAGTGAGGATGTTATTTCTTGTTGAGTTTGAATTTCATGTAATTATTAAGATACGGGAGATGCTTCAATTGCTTGTGCTGTTTAGTATCATTTTAGTGCGAATTTCCAATGCATGATTATCTATAAATTATCCTAAGACATTATCGGTGGAAACAATAAATTAAGGGAGATTAACTTGAATATGGGTTCAGAATTTTTCTTGAGAACAAGAAAACGCTTAAGTGTGAGGATATTTGATAAGTGTTAAAAGTAATATGTTTTAGCCTCTTTCTTCATGCATTTTTGGATGATTATTCGATTTAAATGGCAGATTTTATGCTCCTAATACTTTAAATTCATGTTTCTATAGTTAGGAGAGCATTAGGGAGCAAAAGGAGTGAAAAATGAACGAAAAGCAGAAAATCGGAGCAAGGTATAGGGGCCACACGGGCTGGACCATTCCACACGGCCTATATATGACAAAAATAAAAAGATAGGAGTGAACCGTCAGAGAATACTCAATAAAACAACTTGAAAAACACCATTGAAGCCGATTCTGAAGTAGATTTCCGTCAAGATTGAATACTTCCAGTTGATTTCTTGGAAGCCTTCATGAGTTTCTTTATTTCTTTCGGTTATTCTGTATCTTGGATGTGTTTATTTTTAAGCATAAATTAATTTTCTAAATACCTAGGGAGATGAAACCTATGATGAATTATGTCATTTGATTTTTATTTTACGCAATAAATACTTAGATCTTGTTCTCAATTATGTGTGTTTAATTCTTGGTTTGATATTTCTAAATTATTAATCAATTTTTGATGTGCTTAAATCAGAGGAGAAATAAACCCTATTTAAGAGTAGATCTAGTGTAATTGAGTGGAGTTGCATGTAATCTTAGAAATAGGATGACATAAATCTACCGGATTAGAGTCAAATCTAATAGGGAAATCCATAAACCGAGTTAATGCGATAATAGGGGTTTTAATTAGAAAGAAATTTCAATTAATCAACCTAGAGTCAGTTGCTCTTATTCTTGAAGAGAGATATTTGCATAATTTAGAGATTTCTACGGATTAAGATAGTAAGTGAAGAAATTGCGTGATGTAGATTGATAATGATAGATGAAATCTAGGTGAATTCATTCCTAAGTATTGTTTTGCTTCTTGGTTGTTTACTCGATTATTTTCCTGATTTGTTCTTTGTTGCGTTCGTAGTTAATTAGTTTAGTTAATTTTAGTTTTCAATCAATCATTCGAATTTATCAGTTAAATAATAGAAAGATAGTAATTACTAGTACTTTTAGTTTTTGTGGGAACGATATTTTTGCTAACCATAGCAATAGTATTAAATGTAGGTGAACTTTCTTTGTCAGATTTTTAGTTGGTTTATGACTGCATCATTGTGCCCATGCAACCCAACCTGCCAAAATCAGATTTGGAGCCACATATGCAACATTTCAATATGAAGCAACATGTTGAAGTTGCCAGCACAATCTGTAACACCCTTTTACCCGAGTTCTTACGATAACTCAAGCAAATGATGCTACATTTATAAACTAAGAGCACTAAATTGAACATCATCTAATTCACTTTTTTTTAACCAAATTATACTCATTTGAAATGGTTCGGGTCCTAACTGAGGTTACAAAAGCTGTCGAGGTTCTTCGGTACTGAAAGAATGGCCAATGTGCAAATAAAAAGGAAACATAGTCAAGTTTGCGACATTGGTAAGTGAATGTTGCAATATTGAGATCAAAATTCTCAATGTCATAAAAATTTCTAGGGAATATCACAACATTGAGATTAGATTGCCCAATGTTACAACAATGGCTAGGGAAGGTTGCAACATTGTAGACAAGTTGCCTGAAACATGACTGAAACATCAAAAATCATGTCAAAATTATAACCAATCCTTCTATAACATTTTTAGAACTCAAAATAGGACAAAGTGTCATCCAAACATCAAATTGTTCAAAGACTTTACATGAGAACCAAATATTTCAAGTCCAAAATAACTTCAATTGAGCATGACATAACTTCGAAACCATTAATTAACATATCAAATACATTCAAATGGTTGTAATCCTATGTACATGCCACGCTAATATCCAAAATATAAGTTTCATACTCTTCAAATTGTTCCTTGGTAATGAGATATAGATGGGGGTGGCCACTTCAAAAGAAGTCTTTTATCTATGGTATTTATATATGTCAAATTAAGCTATCTTAAAGAGCTTATTCTCAAGTATTTTATAGTAATTTTTATCATATTTCCATAATTATTAGGTTTTATGTCTAATATTAGTTTTATTGTGTTCTTTTTACTTTTTGAATAAAATGGCAAGTTTAAGCCATTAGGAACTTAACCTTTGAGTTGAACTTGTTTTGGAGAATTGAGGGGATTTCTTTTGAAGTCGCGAAACTAGCCATCAAGGTCGCAACATGGAGCTATTGAAGTTGCAACACTAGCCACGGTTCCTAAAGTTGAAGAATCGAGTTGCTTGAGGATAATGTCGCGAAACCAGATGGCTAATGTTACGACACTGAAGAGCAAAAGCACCCAAGGGAGTAAACTATCGATGATGTTGTGACACTAAGGTGTGGGTGTCGCGAAAGGAAAATAATTTTTAAGGGCAGTTTTCAGTCCATCAAGCCTTTAGTCAAATGTTAAGCGAAATTATCATTTATAGGTTGATTTGTGCCAGACTGTAAAATGTACTTTATGACACATTTTCCATATACTTTTTTATATTCTTATTACTTAGCTTTTTTAGGTCAGATTTTTAGAATTCTCTCTTTAATTTTTCTGAGTTTTAGTTTTCTTAGCAAAAGGTATAGGGACCTTTTTTGTACCTTTTACAATTGCTTTAATATTTCAATATATTTGTCATATTTTCTTCTTCCTCTTTCACATTTTATCGATTGGGCTTCAATATTTGGGGATTTATCACGTCAAACCTTCCATTGATACAAGGATTTCAGCAATTATATTGAGCATTTCTAAACCTTATCTATTTTTTGTTATTTTTCTTATGTGTTTTAACATTAAAATGATTGATTGCTTGAATTGATCATGGGTATGAACTAAATTTTTTTGTGTTCAATTAATTAAAGTGTTAATTGATTAATTTAGGGTTTAAGGACTAGATCATAAAACTTAGACTACATCGAATTAAATCAAATACCTAAAATTGACGAATCTTGGAGATTATCTAGATAGGTGAGACCGAGAGGAAATGCTATTGAGCACAAATTTGATTAGCTCAATTTAATTTAGTGAAGTTTAGAGATAAATTGGATTAAATTGCTTAATTGGGTAAAATGCTGATTGAGAGGTAAAATTGGACTAATTAGGAAAATTAGGCATTCTAGCTCCCTAAGATAAGAGTTAATCATTAACATGGATGTTAAACAACCATATTATTTTCTCATTTGTTAATCTTATGAAATTAGGTTGATTGCAATTTAGTCAGATGCTTGGTCATTGTTGGTCAAATTTGGCACTCGATTTTCTTTGAGTCAAATCTTTGAAAAAATTAGTGTTCCGTTATAAACAATAGAAATATTACAATTGACCTATGACACTTGTAGTACAAGCCATATCTTAAATCTTTATTCTGTAGCAAATTTCTTTACTTGGTGTACGTACATCGTTGCATGGTCAATTTGTTGGTGTCGTTGCCGATGAGATTTTGTGTGTGACGATTGATTTGTGGTGATTTTTGAATGCTTATTTAGAGAAGCTAATTGGTGAGCTCTAGATTTATAGATACAACGCTTTGTTTTCTTTTGTGTTTTCAATTATGTAATTTTTTTTTACATTTTCTGTTACACCCGATTACCCTAATTGGCTTAGGAAATTGGGAAAAGCTAGGATTAAATTGGAAAGGACAACAAATTGTTGGACTTTGTTAGGGAAGTGAGGAAATCCTAGTGACTAAATTTTGAATAGTTGGATTTCAATTCCAATTCAATCAAACGGGAATATGTTGGTTACAAAGTGAGAGATAAAATGATTAAAAATGGATAGTGGAAATGACCGGTGATAACCGTGCCCAATGAGCATATATGTGGGCATGAGTGGAGACTAAATCATCTTAAATCTATTTGTAAGTCTTTACCCCCCCAAGCATCTTCTTCCTCGGTCGTTCAAAGGAAGAAGGGAATACAGATGAGGGAAACTCTGCATATCGTATCAAAGGCATGAGTGTAGACCTAGTGATAAAGGAATTTAGGAACCGATAAGTTTCCTTATCTTTCACTGTGTGTAGGAACTGAGGAGAGAAGTAGACTAAGACTCTCAAAGCTTCCGTATAATTTAATATTCTCCGTTTCTAAGAAATTATTACCATTGGTTTAACCACTGTATAGTTGTCATGCTTAGCCACCAAGACAAAAGAGGCTCTGACATTTGGATTAGCTAAGCTGTCCAAGATGAGGAAACTAAGGTGAGTATCTACACTCCGTTTTCTAGCTCTGGCATGGCTTATTGTTGTTCTGTATGGTATGTATGAATGACACATGCTTATTATGGTATGGGTTACTAACTATGGGTTAGCTGAAGTTAGGAATGGGGAAAATGAGTGATTTTGTTAGATACCGTCATATGGTTTTGCTGGGAGCAAACCGTGATGTGTGAAGCTCCGAGTCTTGTGGAGGGGATACTGCGGTGTTCAACCATCAATGTATTGGTTGGTAAATAGAGTAATGGATGGAATATGATGGGAAGTGTGAATGAAAGATCATGGCTAGGCCATGGGACTGATCAAAGGTTATACGCCTAAAGATGAATAAGATCATGGATGAAAGACACCATGACATCATGCTAAAGATGAGTAAGACCATAGTTGAAAAATGCTAGGATGTCATGATATAAGTGAGTAAGACCATGGCTAAAAGGAGCTATGGTATCATGGTAAACGAGTCTAAGACCATGGCTGAAAGATGTCGTGGTTTCTTTGTCGTCTGTTGGGAGGATAAACACTGGATTTTATCAAGTAAGACCATAGCTGAAAGATGCTATGACATCAAGAGATGATTTGATGGTATAATGAGTAATACCATGGTTATAAGATACGATGGCATCACTTTTAGTTTGATGGGGCGTTAAACATAGGATAGTCCGTCGAGATAGAAAACACGATATGTTCAGTCGGGACGATAGATAAGGGGAAGCCTACTAGAAACTTTAACAAGGGGGCCAAAAGTGGAAGACATACGGATCCCTAAGGATGTTAAGGGCCGATGTAAAGTTCACGGTATACAGGAAAGGGCAAGAAGAAATGAGTCAGTGCATATAAGGGACGTAGACCACCGGTTTAATGAGTAGGGTAAATGATGTGTTTTCAAAACGATAGAATAGAAAAGAAAAAGGAAACTTTGTGCATAAAAAGTCAACTATGAAAATTTTAAACATCAATCTGCCAAGGGAATTATGAAATTTTCCACGTGACCAAAATAGGCATATATAGGCCAGCGATGAAACTCAATCAAAATCTATAAGATGATAAAAGATAGTTTATGGCATTTAACAAGATGATAGAGATCTTCAGAGGAGGTACCATATAAACCTAAAGAGAAATGGCTAGTAAGGTTCACCAAAGTTTAGTAGAAGGTGAAGTCCAATTATGGCAATGGGAAATTTTAGGGAAATTGTGGAATTTTAAGGGTTGGAACTATTGGTACCTGGAAGTCTCCCAAAAGAAATAGCTCGATGGGGTGTGGGCATTCTGGTTATATTAATGAGCCTTAGTTCTCTTTAGCAATGTGAATAAGTAGATGTGGACAGTTCACAAACTTTGAAGTCACGCAGGCGGACATCAAAGTGTATACGCTAGAGAAACTCAATGCAAATGACAGGGAGTCAACTTTTAAGTTGAATGATTTGTAGTTTTATTGAATTGTGTTTGTGGATCTCACTAAGTTCCTCTAAGCTTATAAGTTTTCTTTAAAATGTAGGATAGTTAAAGATCTAGGCATCGTAAGGGACCAAGTCAGACTTCACTAAGAGTAAGGCGAAATGTGAATGAGTTCATGTGTACAAAGAGACCTCCATGGAGGCCCCACCTCAGGGTTCTAGACATCATTTTATGTATTCGAGTCTTAGTCCCAAAATTAGTAATTTATTTTAGAAAAGAGGTCTCAACAAGTAATTTGGGTTATTGTGGCAGTCGATACCAGGATTCAGCAAATTGGTCGGGGAACAGACACTACAATTGAGTGGTATCAGAGTTTCGATTTAGCCGATCCTCTAGACATAGATGTACTGAGATAAACCCTATACATATGATTGCATTAGGTCTGACTTAGTCCTTCGAGGTTGGATAGGCTATGGTAAGTATGGCAAGTATAAGTACATAATTATTGAATTATACTCAGAATGATGAAAAATATAAAGTTTAAGGTGGGGCAATAAAGAGAATTTTTTTTAATTCAATAAGAAAAACCAGTATAAGTGCCAAAGGGCAATTAGATATCCTCCTAAGTAGGAGAATCAATTGTATCTTCTATGTTTTCCTCCCCTTCATCAATAGCTTCCTCAATTGGAGAAGGGGTAAATGGCTCAGGATTGGGTGGGAAAAAGAAGCTGTAAAATTTTTTTCATTTCTTTAAAAACTCTTCACACTTGACGCCAAAAGTATTCCTTTTATTGAAGCCCGAGTATCTATTAATGAACTCGCGCAGACAACTAAATTCCACTCAGCTCACATCAAAGGGGCCTACGGTAATTTGAGCATGAAGAATGTAATTGAAACTCAATTTGGGAAGATAGCCTGTGATCCCTTCCATGGTCTCTCCTTTGTATTGCTCTACGGCATCATTGTTTTCCTTTTGGATCCTCTCTAGATCTGACAAGTGGTGTGCCCCTTGCACCTTGATTTGGTCATTCAATTGACGGACTCTATTATTAAACTCTATTTTTAAGGAGTTGTATTTAGACTCCCAGCTGGAGGCAGATTCGATGAATTCCTGAGATTGATAAGCTGCAGGCTCTTGCGCCTGGTGAAGTTGAACCAGTTCTTGATTTTGAGAGGCTAATGATGCCTCCAATTGAGCCCATTTTGATTCACTCACGTGAAACTAGTCACGGAGGGCCCAACCAAGCAAATTGGATTCCTCCACCATGATTTGGTAAGAGTCCAACAACTCTAAGAGAGTTGGCTTTTGAGCCTCGGAGGAAGAGAGAAGAGCATATTCTTTGAGCCTCAGAGGAAGAGGGAAGACGTAAGAGTCCCTCTCCTAGCGTTGGCTAATTTAAGTTGGAGAAAAGGGAGGTTGACTTGCAGAAAAATGGCCCCACCAATGGAGCAAGGTTGAAGCCCCGATTGAAGAAGTAGAAGGTTGCATTGGCTTAGGATGGAGTGATGGCGATGCAAAAAAGGTAGTTCAAAAAGGAGACTCTGTGCCGGAGGAGTAACGGTCTTGGGAGTAGTGGACTCGGTTTGAGTCTCGGAGTGAGAAGAGAGGGTAGGCAGAGTAAGCTCCCTCTCAGAATCGATGGGCCTCTTGTCTCGTTAGCGGCTAACCAGTCTGTTGTCGCTACTTTCTTCAGTACTACGAGAGTCCCTTGTTGGATCTGGTGCCCTAGGTGTAGTATTTTTGTTTAAGTACACTGGTAATTTTTCGAACAGTTTGGTTAATAAAATTATTCATGAATTACATTAATATTTTTTATATTGTCCTCACATGGTTTTTGCATGGAAAGCAAAATAGAAGAAAATATTGCTCACTGGTTGTCTAATGTTTAACTAGTACTAAACGGTATTACGTGGTCGAGTAGTAATACAAAAAGACAACTTGTATTACTAAACAAACCTAAACATATCCTTATTCTAATAAAAAATAGCTATAAAAGCTAAGATGGACTCTATGTATTCCAACTCTGTGTAGGAACTTGTAGGCTTACCGAAAGGGATAAAACTCAGAGGGTATAAGTGGATCTACCAAAGGAAAAGAAATGCGAATGAAAAGTTGTAACTTATAAGGCTAGACTTGTAGCAAAAGATTATACTAAGAAAGGAGGTATCAATTACGAAGAAAACTTCTCTCTAGTTGCCATGTTGAAGTCAATCCACATATTTCTATCCATTGCGACGACTCTCGATTATGAGATCTAACAAATGGATGTCAAGACTGTGTTTTTGAATGACTATCTTAAAGAGAGAATCTACATGATGCAACCTACCGTATATATAGCCAAAGGAAATGAGCATAAAATTTTCAAACTACTTAGGTCTATATAGGGACTTAAGCAAACGTCCTGCTCATGGAATCAGCGATTCAATCAAGCAATCAAGACTTTTGGATTTGAGCAAAACGTAGATGAACCTTGTGTTTATAAATGTTTAGGGATGGAAATGTGGTTTTTCTCGTCCTATATGTTGATCATATTCTACTCATTGGGTTAAACTGTGGTTAACCCAATAGTTTAGCATGAAGGACTTGGGAGAAGTTAATTTTGTTCTAGGTATTCAAGTTTTAAGGGATCAGAAGAAAAAAGTTAGAACACTTTCTTAGGCTTCATACATAGACAAGATATTGGAGCGTTATGCAATGACCAATTCGAATAAGGGAAATCAACCATCCGTATCGAGATTTCATTTCTCTTTAGAAGACTGTCCTAAGACAACGGAAGAAAGAGCGAACATGAGAAAAGTTCCTTATGATTCGGTAGTAAGAAGTATCATGTATGCTATGTCATGCATACGCCTATATATCCATTTTGCAGTGGGGTTAGTAAGTTGATATCAGGCAAATCTAGGACCAAGGCACTGACAAACAATTAAGCATATACTCAAGTATTATAGAGTACAAAGGATTATAGGCTTGTGTATTTCAGAGGAGATCTTACTCCTATCGGATATACTGATTCTAACTTCTAAACGTGTCAAGATTTAAGGAAATCTACATTAGGCTGTGCTTTTATCCTAAATGGCAGGTCCATAGTGTGAATAAGTGTCGAGTAGGGTTACATTGCTAACTTCACTATGGAGGGCAGAATATGAGGTACAGAAAAGCTTTAACACTATAATAATGCAAATATAGCTAAACCTAAAAGAAACCACATAAGGACAAAACACATTAAGTGAGACGATAGTGTTTGACGGAATAGTGAATGTAGTCAAAGTATACATCTGAGGACATACCCTGGGGATTTGTTTTTACAAGACTCTACTAGCTAGAGAGCTCTTTGGGAAACATGTGGAGGGGCATAGGAATGCAAAACATGACTCATCTACTTTACTAAGGCAAGTGGGAGACTATTGGATCTGGTGCCCTGAGAGTAGTATTTTTGTTTAAGTAAACTTGTAACTTTTTTGAACAGATTGGTTAACAAAATTATTCATGAATTACATTAATATTTTGTATATTGTCCTCACATGGCTTTTGCACGCAAAGAAAAATGGAAGCAAATGTTGCTCATTGGTTGTCTAATGTTTAACTATTACTAAGCAATATTACGTGGTTGGATTGTAATACAGAAAGAGAACTTGTATTAGTGGAAAAACATAAACATGTCCTTAGTCTAATTGAAAATGAGCAAACCAATTGAGAGACTAATATGTTGTCTATCAAGTCCAATTGGGGAGATGTTTTGTCTTGGGCATCAGAGCAGATGGCTCCCAGAAGATAGAGACATAGATGTGACTGACTGGACAAATAGTATATCGAACAGGACCCAAGAAAAATAGATCGTGAATCCATTTATTGATTTATTCACTTGTGATGTTCATAATGTGGCATACCTAAATCCTCAGTGGATGACAGACTATGTATGTGTGACTCGTACACTTTGATGTAAGTAAAAGCCTGAGTTTAAATAGACAAGGAGCTGAACGCTAGTGCGTTGGGTGTACGTGAAACACCCTTAACCCGTTTGCATCGTCGGATTAGAGTTATGAGATATTACGATAATTTACGAATCTCATAGCATCATAAAAAAATTCATATAATTATTTGAATTATCAAAAAATCATAGCAAATCATTATTCATAACTAACAAATGAAAATAGGTCTTAATTTGAGGCTATGAAACCTTAAAATTAGTTTGGAAACAAATAGGGACTATTCTGAAGTAAAACATAAAAATGTAGATAAAACAGAAAATAGGGGTCACACGGCTGTATGGACAAACCGTATGACAGAGCCCATGCCGTGCGGCTCAAGGACATTATCGTGTGGCCAAACTGTTAAGAAATATGCCAGTATAATATAGGGTCACACGGTCGTGTAACTCTCTAAGACCATGTGGTCCAACTTGCATTAAAATCAAATAGACCACATGGCTGTGTGGGGAGACCATGTGTGGCACACGACTGTGTGGTAAACCGTGTCCTAGGCCGTTTGCGCCTAAAATAACTTCAAAACCAAGCCATTTCACCTACCATTTCTTAGGTTCCAAGCGATACCTTTTATATCCATTTATTCCTATTCAAAACACACCAAAACATGTCGAAACCTACGAATTAATATTTAACCTAAGTGCCAAACCAATATGCCCTCAATGGCACCACAATTCAAACACCAAATTAATTCACAGTTCCTAATTCATAAGCTTATCAAAGATACCATTCCATCTATTTCATTCACAACCAACTTACAAAACATAGCTCAATATTCTCATATGAACATATGCTCAAGATATACCAAAAGTGCCAAGAAAATTCAACCACAACATTTCATAATTAAACATGAAACAACAACTATCCAAAACAAAACAAACTCAATATGTCAACCTTATTCAATTATCAAATAAGTCCCAAATAATATATGCCATAATCAACCATTTATACCAAACCATTAAAACTTACTTCTTATATATTTCATATATGAAAAGACTCAAAACATTCCCAAATACTTATCACATATATTTATACCAAAATCTTATCTACATGCCACTTATAACCTAATCAAATTAAGTATATAACTACTAAAAGTTTTGTCGGAAAATGTGATCTCCAAAAGCAATCCAACTGACAGCTCGAATTCGATAATCTACAAAGAAGAAAAACCAAAACGAGGTAAGCTTGCGTAAAGCTTAGTAATTTCATAATAAAATTAAACTTTAACTTACAGTAAAGGATGTAATTTAAAAATTTTACAAGATAATTCAATATTTGGTTATGAGTTCATTAATTACCTATACATATCACAAGTCTTACAAGCTTGGTGAGTTCATATCTAAAACATGTAACTTTATCATGTTATCAAACTATACCCGGTAACACATTTTATACATAAACCAACCATCACATATTCATTTAACATCTTTATTTCAAGTATTGATTTCAAATGTCCCTTTTCACATATCTATATTCATATAAATATTTCATATATACACTTCATCTAACCTTTTCATATATCTATTTCCATATAAACATTTATATCCATTTCCATTTACTCATTTCTCTCCCGATGAACCATAATGAAATAATGTTGGATACGCATGAACAATTCTTACACAAGCTGTGACGGTAAATGCTCTCACGAGTTGTGACTGTAAATGCTCACATGAGCTGTGAAATGGGCCTACTCACACGAGCTTTTGGTCGGGATGTCAGGCTACACGTTGCTGCTCACACGAGCTATGGAGAATCCACAACAAATGCAATAGCGTAGCCATCGGTACGACATCCAAGACCAGCACCCTAAATGGTAAATACCTTAATGACATGTCATTTGTATCCTAAGCATTCATAAGATTCATATGGGCCGAGTTTCATATCTATAACATTTAGCCATATACACATTATTTCATCACAAGAATTCATCCATGTAGTTTCCCATTTTCAAACATAACCTATAATTTAATTAACATTACAACTTAGCTCATTTCATCCTTTACCATTTAACAAGTAATTGAAATTAATCACAACATATATAACTAGATATTAAATCACAAAATTAGAAGCTAATTAGTTTAACCAATTTACGAACTTACCTAATAAAAAATATCTACAAACGCGACACCGATGTGTACTTCGCTAACTTTCCTTTTCCACGATTATTGTCCGGTTGATTTGTTTCATAATCTAACTAATAATTTTAATTCGATTAACCATTTAAAAAAACTTAAATAATTAAACTTATGCATATAAACCCTGTTGTTAACAATTTATAAAACTACCCCTAAAATTCACACTTTATGCATTTTAGTCCCTAAACCCAAAACTATCAAATTGAGCACTTTAATCCTTATTCCTGCTAGCCAAATTTCTTATAGTCTCTAAATAGCCTATAATTATTATAATTTCACAAGAATTTCATGATGTTTTGCTATTTTAACTATTTAGTCCTTAAACATTAAAATCACTAAAACTACTTTACAAAATAGTCTTATTTAGCTATCAAGCGTATAAATCTATCATAAAACTTCAAAAACACCTCAAACTCAACAATTACACATTTCATAACATTTAACAGTTTTACAAATTAACCTTCGAGTTAGCTAAATTAAGCTACAACGATCACAAAAACATAAAAATCACTAAAAACAGGCTTAAGGAGTACTCACATGCAAATGCAGATTATGCTTCAAGAAAATGGT
>CM025148.1:17672333-17700150 GCA_013467495.1 Gossypium gossypioides | reverse complement strand
CTTGTTTCTAATATTTTATCTTAATTTGGGTTAGTGCTTGGATGGAAAGTGTTGAACGATCAATAAAAGAGTGGCTATTTAATGGGAGAAAGAAATCAGTGTACATATACTTTCTTTCTTCCAACTTCTTCTCAACCATCATTTTCTCTCTAGCTATTTTGGAACAAACGACAAAGAAATGAAGGGGTAGAGCTGTATGCTCATGAAAAATAGCAAATTAGCTTAATCAAATACGAAATTTTTGACCTGGTAAAGTTCCTATACTCTTCTGTATCTTTTAATTTTGAAAGAAATAAATAAAGTATAGACATCATACTAAATGTTGGTTGTGGATTGTGAGGAGAAAAACACATATTAAGTAGAGAATTTACTTTTCACGTTGTTAGAACTGGATTGTCTTACACATAAATGTCTCACAGTTGGTCCTATATGGTTCTTACTATTTAGCCGACGAAGACGAAGAGCAACCAAACGACAAGGGGAAAGTCAAGCTAGTAGGTGATGCGTCCTTGAGGTATTTTACCAGTGAGTTTCTGAACTCAAATCTTTAGTGTTTGTCTAACATAATTTGTACTATGATGTTTAAGTTGTGTGTTATGCTTATGAGGAAGTGGTACCTTGTCATGAGAAAGTTACCACAATCGCAGATGTATTGTAACACCCTCTACCTGACCCAATCTCCAAGTCCAGGTATCAAATGCCACGGCAATCCAAATAACTTTACACATATCTATTCTAATTTAAACACAATCATATACAACTTATGCCCTTAAATTTCCTCCCAAAATTTATCACATTATATTAGTTATGATTTCTTACAACCGATACTTTTTTGATCTAACAGTTCTTTGTGATTTACAATTCGGCCTGTTTAGACTCAATCAGCCCCAACCCTGATGTGTGACCTTCATGGGTGCCCCTTTATATACATGAACAGTTGTTGTGCTTTACTTGGTTTCTAGTGGAGTCTGGCTTGGTCCCTCTTGATTTTCAAGTCTTTAACTAACGGACATTGAACCAGAAACTTTATAAGTTTGAAAGAACTCAGTGAGATCCACTTATAGAATTTAAGGAAAATTTAATACTTTTGGCTCAGAATTAAACTCCCTGATAATCACATTCATTACTTCTGGCGGACAACTCTTGGCGACTTCCCAAGTAATTGCCACAACTATGGTGTTTACCAGATAAATGACCTCACTGCCTTGTAGTACTAATACTCACCACACAACACCATAGTACTTGCTCTGTCGGTCTATTTCCCAAAGAAGCTTCTTTAGACATGCAGTTCCTACCTTTGATAGATCAACAAGACCTCTACCATTTTTCATTGTCATGTTGGACCTCCGCTTTCCACTATCCTCTAATAGACATTACTGCCCATTCACCTTGGGAGTGCATTTTTTCCCACGAAGACCCTTATATATCTATTCAATCTTTCAATTGACTCTTTGTCGACTTACCAGTTTATGACTATGTCCTACTATAACCTAATCCGTGTCTATTTGAACTGTGTGAGACCCACAACTTCACTGGTGGATGCAATTGGTGTTCACAATGTATACCTCCCTATCTAAGGAGCCTCTTCTTCTTTTTACCCTAATTGGGTCGAGATGTTTCCTTGGCCCTATTCATCATTGCCTTCGGCAAAATCTTTCCTTAACCTAGTGGTCTGTGTTTCTCAAGCACATCAAGTTCATTCATTCTTGTGACTTTCATACCAGTCACACCATGAACTCTACTTCAAAAGTTGGTGTCCCTCTTGGTATACTGATATATAGATTTCCCTAATTGTGATCCCCATGTTTTGCGTCCTAGCGGGCTTCCCCATTTTTATTGTCCTAGCGGACTACCCCGTGTTTAATGTCCCAATGGACTACCCTGTGTTTAATGTCCCGGTGGACTACCCTATGATCCGTGTCCTGGTGGACTACTTCGTGTTTACTATCCCGACAAACTACCTCATCTTTAATGTCCCGGTGGACTACCCCATGTTTATTATCTCGGTAGACTACCCCATGTTTACTGTCCCGATGGACTACCACGTGTTTACTATCCCGGTAGACTACCCTGTGTTTACTGTCCTGGTAGACTGTTGGTTTTCATAGCCAAGCTATGGTCTTACACATTAGACCTCTTTTGAGGTTTTTTCCCATAGGACCTTATCGTCGTTGCGGTGTCGCACAATAAAGCCTACTAACCGCCGTCACAGTGTTGCTCTATAGAACCAAATAACCGTCATCACGGTGTCATCCTGAAGGACCTATTTCACATTTTACCTTCATGCTCAAAGATCGAAATGTCCTTTCGGTAAGGCCCGGAGCTTCACACATCATAGTTTGCACTCAGCACTATCGTATGGTGGTATGTTAATGGAATTCCATTTTCCCTATTCCTCCGTGTATTCCTCCATTTCGCCATTCCTAACCTTGATGCTTGAACACCACAGTGTCCCCTCCGCAAGGCCCAAAACTTTGCACATCATGGTTTGCACTCAACAATACCCTATGGTGGTAGCTAATAGAAATTCTCATCCCCCAAGTCCTAACTTCATCTATCCTGTCAATAATTTCGACACCATACTCCACCATTAAAACATGTCATTCATGCATTCCATACACACACAATATTCCAGATATTAGAACATTGAAAAGTAATTATCAGACAGACAACAATCGTTCCTACCACATTAACATACACTCATTTATTACTTTCCATTCAAAATCATGGTCCTAAGCACAATGCGTAACAAACAAAAAGGTATTACGATCTAGAGTTTGGCACTATAAACTACCCAAAGGGTAGAGTTCAGAAACTCATCTGGATTCCTTTATCTTCATCAGCTTAACTTATCCACACATTAGAGCCTTCTTTGTCCTGGCTGCTAAGCATGACAACCATTTATTGGCTAAACTAAAGGTGTTCAACCTTTAAAACCCACAATCCATCGTTGTACGGAAGCTTTTAAGAATTCTTACTCTACTTCTTCCTTTAATCCATGAGTTTAGAGGGGTAAGAAAGCTTACTAGTTCCTCAATTTCTCTACTACTAGACTTCAATTAACATGACTTTTGCGACAGGCGGAGCTTTCTTTAGCTAAATCTTCTTTTTCTTCAGAGTGACTGAAGAAGATTAAAATTTAGAGTAAAATTTTGGCAGATAGAATTGAGAAAACTCTGTCTCCACACACTTCTATATATACTTTTAGCACGATTTTCATTGAATGTCTTTACCATTCATATTTAATAATTTTATTTCTCACTTTAGAACCAGCCGGTTCCATCCTAACCGAACAAGGATTGAGATCCAACTAATCAAAATTTGGCCACTATAATATTTAAATTTCCTGGTGGAGTTTAATAATCCACTAGTCCTTTCAATTTAGTCTTAACTTTCTTTAGATTTTGGGTCAATAAATAAACTCGGGTGTCTTATGTATGTTATGAGATAAGGTGCATGTTGGTTGTGAGCTTGAGTCATGGTATTGATGAATTATTTGATGAGTACAATGTTATGGTATATGTTGATTTCTAAATTGTCCGCCAGTTACTTTGCATATTTTTTTTGTTTAGGTGAGATTTTTGCTGTAATGTTTATGCATATTAAGTTTGGCGAGCAAATGCATGCTCAGATGTAAGCATAAGCTTGTCGTATTGATAAGTTTTTAGTAGGTAAAGCACTATTGATTATCTAATATTGTTGAATGTTTGATATGTGTTATTTTAGTGAAAATGAATGGTATGTAGAGTATGAAGGGATGTAATGATGGATGAATGAATAAGGAGATGTCATGTTGTGCACTTTGTGCCACATGTTAACTAGTTTACGGAAGTTTGGTTGGAGGGTATGGAGAATATATATGCATGTTATTTGGCTTTGCAGAGGTTTGGTTGAATTGTACGGGGATATATACACATAATTATATGATGACCCTACGAGGGTTCTTATCAAGAATGAGACTGTACGGAGTCTAAGGCTCTAAGCCTCATGTATGTATGCAAGTCCCATGGCCATGGCATATTCAAGTTATGACAGTCCACATGACTTGCCCCCATGTTTCAAATTATTCCAATCCATTTGGTATGTCTTCAAGTTTCCATGCTAAGGCTATACACAGGTCTCCACCATATGAGAGTCTGCATGGACTCTCTTTCAAGCAAGAGTCCACATGGACTATCTTTCCAATAAGAGTCTGCATGGTCTATCTTTCAAGCAAGTGTCACAGGCTTAGATTTTTTGCCTCACAATCCGTGCGACCTTAGGTAGTTTCTTTGCTCCAAAAATGCCTAAGTTAGCCTAACTCCCAATAATTGAGGATTCAACAGAATTCCTTTAATGTACCCATGAAGAATAAAGCAGAAGCAACACAAAAGTTTAAAAGAACTAAAAATATGAACAAAGCCATATAAAATCAAGAACACTTAGAGAGAATGTTTGAGTGAATACTCTCAAGAATTTTATTACTCAACTAATGAATTACGATAAGGGGGAGAGGCCTCTATTTATAGTTGAGCCTCCCCAAAATCAACAGTATAGATCAAAGTACATCAATGGCTAGAATTAAAAGCTATCTACAAATCAAATCTCTAAGATTATAGAATCATATCTTCTAAGATTACATATCATATCTAAGATTGCAATCTTCGAAGATCATGTTCCATATTTCTCATGCTTTGTAGATGGGCCTTCAATCTCTCAAGCAAGAGTCCGTAAGAACTAATCGATGAATATGAATCATCAAATCTAAGTTCCCCAAGGTATTATCCCATGAATCTAAGTCTATCAAGAATGAATTTTCATGCATGAATCCACGCATGTAAGTCCACAGGTATGTGTCTGCAGAAGTATGTCCACTAAATATGGTTCAGCAAGTAGGAATCTACATGTATGAACCCAACAAGTTCGAATCCACGATGTGTGGGTCCATACTTAAAAGTCATCAAAATGTGAATTTTTATGCATGAGTCTTCAGGGACCAATGACCTATCGTCAAATGTAGTAGTCAATTTGGGTCAATTCTGCACTTAAAGAGCTTGTTTTCTTGGCAATTTAGGATTTTAATTTATGTTTTCAGTATTTAGGCCTTAGGATTAGAAATTAATAAAAATGAGTATTTTTAACACATTTTATAGGTGTTGTGACCCAAAAGGCCGACACGAGCCTTAGGTTGTGTTAATGTGTTTAATTGAGTGTGTAGGATAAAGATATAAATTCCCAATTGACATGGAAACAAGGGACGAGTGGAATTGAATGTGTAGGATGAAGATATAAAGGCCTAATAAAAAAAGGTTGGAATTGGGTGTCGTGTTGTGCCATAGCCTTTGTGTGGCACGACACACGTCGGCATCTTGCCCAAGTAATTCAAGGTTATTTTCGTCCGCGCAATCAAATTTATATGAAGACCTAGGATGTGTTGAAGACTTAATTTGGGCTGCCAACACCTCTATAAATAAGACATTAGTGGTTGAATATAATCAAGTCGTCCTAGATACCTTCAAAAACCCTCGTAGTCTAGAATTAGTTTTAGATTATTTTCTTTTCGACTTTTAGATACTTTCTTGTTTTTCTTATTGATTCAGTTTTGATTCAAGGACTTTTTTTATTTAATTAAAGTATTTAGTTTATATTCTTATTTGCACTTATTTTATTTTGTTATTCCAATCGAGAGATTTGCTATTCCGTTTCCCATTCGATACTCAATTCACAACTATTCAATTTCTTCTTCAAATCAATCGTGTTGCTTACATGGTTTAATCAATGGAAGTTGAGATTATGAATAACATGAGTGGCTAAATCCCTAAGGGGAGATTAACGAGTGGATGTGGATGTGATTAAAAAAGGATTTGGGATTTTTGGAGATAGATTGGTTGGTATAAATTACAGGTTCTTAAACTGTTAGGGTTGACAACCCTAATAAGTTATCATAGGGTAAACGAGATCGAAAGGTGAAGTCGAATCGAGTAAATCGTAATTTATCCATGTTGAGAAAGTGATGTTAGAAGATAAGCGAGTATCAACCAATCGATTAAGTTAACTAGAGTCAAGAGGTAATAATTGTATGAAGTGATGACTAATCTACTTTAGAACCCCAATCCGAAGTTAGTTGCAAACCCTGAAGCGAGTTAACCTTCCTGATTGGTTTATCAGTTTAATTAATTTGTTTGTCTTTCCTTATTTATTTATTTTTGTTAGTTATTTATTTTTAATCCTTTTAATATACTTTATGATTCATCATAATATAGGAATTAACTATTATTACTTAGACTTAGTATTATAAAAAGTATTTTCATTATTTGTTCCATCCTCCCTTGGGTATGATCCTTGAAATACATCTAGTATTTCGTTGTATAACTATATTACAATTTGACTCGTGCACTTGTGAACATCGCCATTCTCAATTCTTATATTTTTGGTTTTGTATTTTTTATATAAATATAACTTGTTTATAGGTGGTCAACCAACCGCTGAGTGTTAGTTCGCAACAGTATTATTCTGCCAAGATACATCGGCAATGACTGACTGCTACAAATTGATAACGAGTTGTCTTGTATGAAATCAATGCATATGCGTAAGCAGACTTATCCTACAAGATATATTAATGCATGAACGATGAAAATGGAGAGCCATGTCAACGTATAAAATGTGCCAATTTGCAATTTGTGCTAAGGTGAATGATGTCAAGAGTGCACCATGATGACGCACGATCTACCCTTGTGCAAGTGTTATCAAACATGAGACTAGGCCATTGAAGTCATACCATATTATGATAATATCAAGATTGGATATGTTATTTTAATAACTCATGAGGTCCATTCGAACTTACCTAACTTTTTATCATGTTTTTCAGGTAAGATGGGATATACAAGTTGCTGGAGAGGGACTAAGCCAAAATCTTTTGAGCTAGTGTGAGTTGTTCTTCTAAGTTGTAGCATGCATATTGTGGGGAAATTTGTAGGCTAAGCCTCAAGATCAGGAATTATTGTAACTAAAATTTAAGAATAATGTAATTAATCCAACATGGGTCAAAGGTTATAAATTAATGAACATATTTTAGTAATCATCATTGAATTGTGTATTAATGTTTTAAGCACGAACTTAATGTGAACCGTAGTGTTTTTGTTTGACTGGTTAACCAGTTGAATGTTTGGGGTGTTACAACATGACGTTGTTCTGAACTTTTGAAATCTTTGCAGTTTGGTCCTTGTTTGATTTTGGGTCAATGTAAGCTTGAATATGACTCAAGAAAAGTTTTAAATTGTACTGAATGATTGAAATAATGGAATCTAATGGTTTTCATTTTGAATTGTTTGTTAAATGTATGTAACTATTCCATTTTTTATTGTATTATTTTGTAGCTCTAACTCGGTGATCAAGTTGGGCAAGGGGTGTTATAGGGCCTCCTTGTTGTACCCCTCTTGTTGGTGAAAACAGATTAGTAGTAGATCCATTCCAAAGATTTTGCATAGATGCTGTGGTAATACAATGTATGATGACATTAACCAAAAGAACTAGAAATCTTGGATCATCCAACATGTCTTTTATGAAATCCTACCACATTTTATCATATGTTTTTTTTCTAAGTCAACTTTGATAGACATCCAACACTTCTTACTCTTTGTAGTATTCATAGAATGAATAGCTTCTTGGGCAATAACAATATTGTCTGACCAACCAACTTTTGCATTACCGAAAGGAGCCAATTAACTAGTGTTTTGGTAATACCTTTTTAGATTATGTTGCATAGACTTATGGGACGAAATTGAGACTAAGTTTCTGCACCTTACAATTTTGATATCAACACAATAGTGATATTAAGACTTGGGTCCATAGGATGTCCTTACATCACTCGCTTAACAAGGTTGAGCACACAGTTGCCACCCACGTCCCACTGCAACTGATAGGATTTTTCTTGAAGTCAATCCACCCAGGAGCTTTCAAAGGAGACACACTAAAGAAAGCTTTCCAGACATCCTCAGGTGTAAGTTTCGCATTCAGGTACACCATATCATCATTATTCAACACTGGGAATCTCATTCGCCAAGAAATATAGCCACCCAGAGAAGTTACATCCATTGAATAAAGACTCTTGTAAAAATTAATAGAATAATGTTTAGAACAACATCATCAAAACACCATCCCAAACGATCAATCTTAAGGGCTTCAATCTTATTCCTCTCCTTTCGAGCTAAAGTGTGACTATGGAAAAACTTTATGTTTTTGTCCCCATTAGCAAGCCACCCACTTCTAGATTTTTGGTACCATAAAAGCTCTCCTTGCTCCAAAGTTTCCTTGATTTCAGCTCCTAAGTCAATCTCTTGAGAGGGTAAACTTGGACTATCCCGATATTCAATTGTAATAGCTTGATTTACAATAGTGTAAAAAATAGTGGTTCAGGGACCACAATTCCAACGATCAAGTCAGTAAATATTATTTATTTATATTTACCAGCTCGTTTTATTATTTTATTGATGTTTGAATTGGTGAATTAAGTCAACAGGTTAGAAACAAAAATGTATGGACTAAATCGTAAGAATTAGTGAAAATCTGATCAAATGAGTTTAATAAAAATTGTTCAGGGCTCAAAGTGGTAAATAACCACTATTGCATGATAGTACGGTTATGTCAACGTTTAGTGAAAACACCTGTTAATTTCCATTTAATGATGAAATTAAGAGGTTAAGTGTTATAGGCTGAAGTAGATGGAAAGAGAGTCTCATTCTCGTCTTCCTTCACTGAAAACATTTTTCTCTGTAGAAGAAAGAAAAAATCTAAGCTCTCTTGATTAATCAGTTTTGTATGTAAGTTTTCCCAAAGTCTGTTCTTCATGAGTTTCGTGTTTTTGAGATCTTTGTATCTCGATTTAGCTAACCTGCATGTCTAGTCTCAAAACTGTTAAAGTCTGAAGTGTTGTTATTGATAAATTCAATCTATTAATGTATAGATCAAGAACCAGGTCAACTAGTAGATAACATAGGAAAAGGAAATATCATTGGCATTCAATTCTTGCTATTGTACTAGGTAAGTTCATATGGTGTTGTTATGTTTATTTATGAAATGTTTGTGTATGAATGCATATGGTAAAATGTTAGTAAAGTTGTATTGATAAGGTGAGAAAGTTACTAATCAGTAAAAAGAAAGCTTTGTTATGTATATGGAGCCCGAATGAACAAAGGATACAATTGGCATGCCAATAGGGGTATCTGAGCATTGTATCGAAAAAAGGGTGTTAAACTAGCTTTATTTGATAAATTGTTTTAATATAACAAACAAAAATGTTTTTGAACAAAGAAATTATAAAGTTCAAAGCATAAAAATTATTTCAAGATTTCCAAACATCTTAGAAAATGTTTTGAACACGTAGAAAATTTTGGAAAATGTTCAAAATCGGTTTTAAACTCTTGAACTCAATTGAAATAATTTTAAATCAATTGAAACACTACTCCCTACAAGAAGCATCGGTATTTTCTGAAAAGTATCAATACCCATATGATATTTATCGATACAATATTTTTTCAACGATACCAAATACAATGATCGATACCTGGTAAAAGGTATCGATATTTTTGAATGGGTATCGATACTTTTTGTGATTGTTTGAAAAATCATAAAAATAGAATGCAAAAGTGGTATCGATATAAAAAGTTATATTTTTCCTCCAAACAACTCCATTTTGTGGAGGGATTCTAGGTGCTGAAAAATTATGACTGTCAAGTGGTATCGATATAAGTGGTTGTCTCGAAAGTCAAGTGATTTCGGAGAATGAAGTATCAGGACCTCGTTTCTGTAAACTGAGCTCGTAAATATTTTTATTCAATATTTATGGAGTTATTATTTAGGTATGTGAAGGTTCGGTTCCTAAATTTTATTGTTTAATTAGTTAATTAAATAAAGGACTAATTTGTAAAAGATGCAAAATCTAATCGTTATTGAATTATAATGATTAGATGACTTATTTATTAATGAGGGAGGACTTATATGGTAATTAAACCATAGTAAAAGTAGATGGACAACTTTGGACTTTGAATTAGTTAAAATGCATGATAAATTAAAAGGGTAAAGTTGTAATTAGTAAAATAAAACTTAAGTAAAAAATAAAATAAAATACTATCATCTTCCAGACGGCTAAAACCACCGAAAATGAAAGAGTAAAAACACCATTGCTAAAGCTCAAGATTCAACCATTAAGAATTCTTGCATGTAAGTCCTTTTTAAACTCGTTTCTTGTAATTTTTATGTTTTTGAGATCGTTGCAACTAGGTCTAGCTAACCTATACCTTCATTTTTGAAACTATTAAAGATTTTAGATTTTTCCATGGATGAATCTTGGTTATTCTTGATGTTAAATGATGAATTTGAAGTATTGGTTGTTGATTAAGACTATTTTCTAATGTGATTTTTGATAATTTTGTTAAAGGACTAATTTGATGAAATGTTAAAATTGGACTGTTCTAGTAAATATGGACTGTTCTAGTATAGTAATATATTCAACTAGCTTGATTATTAGATAAATTTTGTTAAATTTGGAATTTTGGGATTAGGGACTAAATTGTGAGAAATATAAAAGTTTAAGGAAAATGTGTAAATAATGAAAATTTAAGGGTTATATGCATAAAATTGAGTTGGGATGTGTATTTGAATTTGATGATATTAAATTTAATCAATATAGATCAAGATTTGATTCGTACAGAGGATAACCGAGGAAAAAGGGAAAATGTCGGATTAGTCCCTACGAGTCAACCATTAGCATATTCTAGGTATTTCATAGAATTATTTAATAATTTTATACGTTTACAAATTATGTTATTTTATATTTTTTTTAAATTGAGTTGTGATTGAATATTTAGTAATAAAATTTAATTATGAATTGTATATAATTATGTATAAAGTAAAAGTGTACAATTCAAAAATTGAGAAATGGTTTTGAAATATGAATGATATTATCTCGGAATGGATGAAATAAATGCCCGTTTGAATGTAGTAAATGATTAGAAAACGATTGACATGCCAATAAGGTTAGAATGCGCGCTTGTACGAGATTGTAATTCGGTGCCTCTGTTTGCACTTTGGTGCCTCTGTTACGCATATTTGATGCCTCTGACGTGGTGTAGTTACCTGAGCATTCGAGTCAAGTTACAATAGTTCATCGGGATATGTATTAATTGACTTAAAACTAATTTATTTGCTCAATTCTATGGAACATTTAAATTACTACTATGTGATAAATAGCAACATGAAATGCTTATGTATAAATGTTGATAAGTACATTGGGATATGGTAATTGAAAAAAAATTGGTTAGTTCTTTTGAAAAGTATCATTTATGTTATATAGGATTATATACTAATGCGGTGTAATTTTTTATTCGAATAGTAGGAATTAGAAATTCATCCTCTTGATTATCTATTTTGTTTAAGGTAAGTTGATAGTGAATTCATGAATGATTTGGAGATGATATGTTTAGATAAATATGGAGATGTTAACTGATGAAATTGAGTAATCAATGATTATGTGTTTAAAAGTTGTTTGTAACAATATTAAAATAAAGGGAAAGTTTATAGTTATATGTAAGAAACACATGCATTATAAATGCAATATTGGTGACAGAGTTATGAACTTAAATATCAAAGAATGATTTGTTTTGATTTGAACTACCGTAGTTTATAAATCGTTTAATTGAAAGTTTTGGTATTGACATTATGTGATTTTGGAAACGATTGTCAGGTTTAGAAACTTAATTAAAGCTTTAGCTGTGGACTTACTAAGCTTCTTAAGCTTACCTTTTTTTTTTGTTTGTGTAGTTAACATTTTGCGGAACGGTTCGGACGGATCAGCTTCAACGCTCACACTATCCAAACTTTTTTCAGTAGCTTTTGTCTTTGGTTGTGGCATGTATAGCACTTGATCTGGTTATGGTTAATTTATTAGTTGAATTGTAACTAAGCTTATGGTTGTGATTTGGTAAGCTAAGGCTGAAGTTGATAATATTTTGGTATGAAAATGTTTGTGCTTTTGGCTAAGCATTGTTTTGATTTGGTAACTTTACTGATGTTGAAATGAATTATGACTTTTTTTTATAGGTAGTTTATGATGTTGGTCAGGTTGGATTTGTTTATGGAATGTGTTTGGTATTAGGTAATGCTAATTTTTTATGTGATATGCTTATTGTATTTATGTAACACTTGTGGTGTCAATGAGGACACATTGGTTAGGCATATAGTATGTGAAATTTGGTACATTTGGTATATGTTTGAATGTGTTTTTAACCATTTGAAACAAGCTAGACATGGTGTATCTTGGTGCGCACGATTTGGTGTTTGTTTTAGCTAGCATTAAGGGTTAAAAATGGAACACACGACCATGTGCCACACATGGTCACACCACACGACCGTGTGTTAATTTGATCTTAGGTGCAAGTCTCACATGGTCTAACACACGGTCTGAGACACAGCCGTGTGTCCATATTTTGAATATACACACGGTTTGGGACACAGCCTGTGACACAACTACGTGGCCCTATTCTGAATACCCATACAGGCGGGCAACGGGCTGGAACACAGCCGTGTGTCCATACTTCGAATGCTCACACGGTTTGAGCTATGTCACATGGCCTGAACACACGGCCGTGTGACATCTATTTCCAAAATTTTCTAATTTTACCAAATTTTTCTATTTTGTTTCAAATTATTCCAGAATGTTCCTAATCTATTTTTAGGTCCTTGGAGGATTGGTTTAAGGCCCATAAGTGTATTGTATGCTATGAATTGGATTTATAAATGATTTTTGTAATTTTAATTGAATAAATGTTCTATTTAAAATCAAATGTTCTGAATATTCTGAATTGTACTGTAATACTCTGTAACCCTAAATCGGCGACGACGACGAGTTAGGCGTATTACGAAAAATGCTTTTCTAAATGGTTTTATAAATGAAGAAGTGTATGTTGAACAACCACCCGGTTTTGAAGATCCAAAATTTCCAAACCATGTTTTCAAAATTTTAAAAGCTTTATATGGTTTGAAACAAGCTTCTAGAGCTTGGTATGGAAGACTATCAAATTTTCTTATTGAAAAAGGTTTTTGTAAAGGGAAGGTGGACACAACACTTTTTATTAAAAGAAAAGACAAGGATTTGCTAGTTGTTAAAATATATGTTGATGATATTATTTTTGATGTTACTAATGATCTTCTTTGTCAAGAATTTTCCAAGCTAATGCAAAGTGAATTTGAGATAAGCATGATGGGAGAATTAAAATTATTTTTGGGATTCCAAATCAAGTAAAAGAAAGATGACATCTTTATCAATCAAGCTAACTACACAAGATAAATGCTCAAGAAGTTTGGGATGGACATCTTCAAACCTCATGTCACTCCTATGAGCCCTTCGACAAAGCTTGACAAAGGTGAATAAGGTAAATGTGTAGATAATAAATTATATAGGTCCATGATTGGCTCATTATTTTATCGTATTGCAAGTAGACCGGATATTATGTTTAGTGTTTGTTTGTGTGCTAAATATCAATCATGTCTTAAGGAATCAAATTTACAATCCGTTAAGAGAATTTTTATGTACCTTAAAGACACTCCTAATTGAGGAGTTTGGTATTCTAGATATTCATTTTTTAGCTTGCATGCTTTCTTAGATGCGGATTTTGGAGGTTGAAAACTAGATAGGAAGAGCACCTCTAGTACTTGCCAATTCTTAGGCAACATGTTAATTTCATGGTTTTCAAAGAAACAAAGTAGTGTTGCATTATCAACCACCAAAACGAAATACATTTTTGTCAGTAGTTTTTGTGCACAAGTTTTATAGATGAAACAACAACTTATGGACTATCGAATTGATGTAGACACCATTCGTATCAAGTGTGACAATACTAGTGATATTTGTCTCACTAAAAGTCCCATCCAACATTCTAGGACTAAACAAATTGAAATAAGACATCATTTCATTAAGGATCATGTCCAAAGAGGTGATATTGTTCTAGAGTATGTAGGCACTTTGCATCAATTAGTTGACATTTTTACAAAAAATTTAGATAAAGAAAGATTTTGGACACTTAGGAGAGAACTAGGTATTACTTTATTACCTTAATTTTGTGTTCAAATAAATTTATGCACATAGTTGTTTTCAAAATATTTTATGACTTAAATTGTTTGAAAAAGCACGAACAATTTTTTTTGATGGCTCTCATATGCAACTAGTTAGTGGGAGTTGATTTTGGATGATTAGTCTATTTTTGACTTATTTTTTCTATTTATTGTTGAATGCCTTTGAATGTGCTAAATTAGACTTTATTGGATGTTAATATTAAATTTTTGCATGGCTTATAATGCTCTATGTTTCAAATGCATTATACTCAAATTTGACATTTTTAAGCATATGAAATCATTAGAATTTGTCTAAAAGTCATTCTAAGTTAGTTTAGAACATCTTAGAACTTATAAGTCAAGTTGGGAAATTTTTTTGCACTTCGAAAAATATTTTCAACATTTGGTAACAATATCGGTATTGTTTTTCGATTCTTTTTAAAAAATATCGATACTCATTTAAAAAGTATTGATACTCATTGGGTTTTAAAGACTCCTGCAAGTGTTTCAACAAATTTAAAAAAACCCCAAAATTTTTCCTCCCCATTTTTGAAAAACCTCTCAACTCTAACTCCCAAATCTTCAAATCTTTCATTTTTTTTGTTAACTTCTTGACCCAAAACAACCAACATTTCCATTTTTGACAAGGATTCAGCAAGCTTTCTTTCAAATTTCATCATCTCAAGCAATTTCAAGGTAAAAATTAATTTTTTTCTCATTTCGAAATTTGTTGAATTTTTGTCAAATTATTGGATAAAAATTGTGTTTTTAAGTTGATTTGGAACATATACATTGTATTTTCCTACATAAGGTTGCCTAAACTTAGCCAAAATCTTAAAAATTTTCTTTAAACCCTTTGTATACAAGGTGTTTGATAAAATTCCCCAACTAAATGGTTAAGTGCAAATAGTGTCTCTCTAGTCTAGGTAGTTAAAATGCCTATTAAGAAATGGCCCTGTTTCGATCCTACGTCTTCATTTTCAATGATTGTTTTAGAGATGAAAATGATGCTTACTATTTTGATCATTAGTTTTCAAAACACAAAGTTAATGTTACACAGACACTTGATTTTGAATTCTTAGCCAAAATTAATTTTCAATTTCTTGAAACGTTGGTCAAATGACATTAGATCGAATTTTTTAAAACTCATTCACCAATGTATGGTAATCTTGTTCAAGCATTTTATTCAAATGCTAGACTTGAACATGATGGAACGAGTGAGACTATGGTTGCAATTACCTCTTTTCTTATGAAAACCCCTATTCATCTCACTTTAGAAAACTTTGGAAAATCTTTTAAACTTCCTCTTGACGATGAGTCGAAGAGAAAGGCCCTTACAATCCGGCCTTGAACATTCCATGCTCGTAAGAATCTGAGCTCAATGTCCATGATCATATTTTGCATCTTATTATCACATGGATATTGCGTCCAACTTCAAAACACGTTATTCTTTGATCTACCGACTATTGGTGGATTTATTATTTTTATAGTAATAGACGTCTTGATCTTGCTCTAATTTTATATAATGACATTACTAAGAGAATTGGCAAGGATCTAGATAGCACTCTAACCTTGCCTTTTGGAACATACTTGTCATATATTTTTACACGCCTAAACATCCCAACCAATGTCAATCCTCCCTTGTCCGTGAAACTTCAACCTATTAGTTGTGCTGCCCTTCATCGAGCTGGTTTTAAAATGGATCCTCTTACTTGAACTTGGGTTACGGATGACCATCTTAATCCTCAGGAGATTGATGATGAATACCTTGAAGATGAGCATAGCGATATTCCTTCTCCCGAGCAGGCCCTTCCACCAGCTTCTTCATCTGCTCAACCTTCTGCTCTGTCTCACTCTGATGACTTGGCTACTACCATATTTAGTGCTTTGGCTTCTTTGAGTGAGAAGTTTCAATGTTTCTGTAGTTGAGTAGATGATGCGTTTGATCGAGTTAATAATAATGTTAGTAGTTTAGACTCTAGAACGGAGGAAAATTTTGCATATCTTATGTCTCAATTCCCTCCTCCTCCACCACCTCAAGAAGACTAGGGTGCATATTTTTTTTCATGCATTTTACTCATCTTCATTGCACATTTACCTATCTTTATATTAGAACATTAATGCTTATTTTGGTATCTTGTTTGTAGATAATTGAAGGTTTATTTTGGTATATTTATGTTAGTTCTTTGCTTTCAAATTTTTTAATTTCTTTTATTGGACTAACAATATCTCTCTTTTAAACTTTATTTGTTGCTTTTTGATATAACAAAAAGAGGGAGAAGAGAAGAGAATTGTAAATTATTGGTATTTGGTTGATTATTTTTATGACTAATTTTTTATTGCCAACATGATGTGACCAAATTTTCACTCTCAAGTCTTTGTTTTCAAATTTCATAAAAATCAATTCATTTATTCAAATTGAACTTTAACAAGGGGGAATAACAAATTCAAAAATAAATTTACCAAAATATTTTGTTATATAAAAAATGGGGAGATTGTTAAACTAGTTTTATTTGATAAATTGTTTTAATATAACAAAAAAAATTTATTGAATAAAATTTGTTTCTGAACAAAGAAATTATAAAGTTCAAAGCATAAAAATTATTTCAATACTTCCAAACATCTTAGAAAATTTTTTGAACACTTAGAAAATTTTAGACAAAGCCCAAAACCAGTTATAAACTTTTGAACTCGATTGAAACAAATTTAAATGAATTGAAAATTTGCTCCCTACAAGAAGTATCAATACTTTTCCGAAAATTATCGATACCCATATGATTTTTATCGATATAAGTTGCTTAATGTCTTGGAACAAAATGTGAACAAAAGCAAAAAGTATCGATACATTTAAAAATATATGGATACCTATTGACTTTTATCGATACCATCTTTTTATATCGATACCACTTTTGCATTATGTTTTTATGTTTTTCCAAAAAATCACAAAAAAGTATAGATACCCATTCAAAAATACCGATACTTTTTACCAGGTATTGATAAATGGTCTTTGGTATCATTAAAAGCTAACTTTAACGATCATTGAATCTAGCACTAAATGTTACCAGTATCGATACTCGTAGAAATAGTATCGATACTTTTTGTTGCAGGTGAATTTAATAATCTGATGTTTTCATCCCCAACAACTCTATTTTTTTCAACAACCGCAATGACTGGAAATGAATTAAAGAGTATAAATATCAGCTTCTAAAGGTCCTACAACAAGAAGAAAGAATATTAAAGCTAAAAGATCAATCAAATAACCTTTGTGTCAAATCCATACTTTTCTTTCATACACTTTTGAGCGTCATTTTGATCTTGTAAGGATTATTTATTTGTTTGCTTCTTTGTATCTCCTTGAGAGGGTATCTAAAGGTTTGGGTAGAAACCTTAAGGGAGTTTGTAAGCTTAAACCTTGCCCTCAAAGGTTATCAAATTAGTGAATTTGTGAAAATGAGTAGGCAATTAGGGCCAAACCACTTTAAATTTTTATGTCAAAATTTTTCTATCCTTATTCTCTAGCATCCACAAAATTTTTAAAAGCCAATTCACCCCCTATTGGCAATTTCAGTTTGATTATTTGAGCTAACAAAGGGTAATGGGAAAAAGATGGAGGAAGTTTACTGAATTTTTTTGGAATCTCGTATTTGTTATGAATTTCCAATTTAATCTCTTCGTATATTCTAGCATGTTATCGATTGGAAAGCTCTTACGAGAAAACTGGCATGTTATCGGGGGAGAATATTTAGCCTATGGGCTTTGCACTATGTGCATATGGTGTGTTATCTATTGGAAAGCTCTTATGAGAAAATTGTTGTGTTATCGGTGGAGAATACTTAGCCTACGGGCTTTGCATTATGTACATCTGGTGTGTTATCAAATGGTTACTCGCGTATTCCTTTCTATTCATGCAGAGTCGTTGGGCTGAATGTTTTTGAATTAGAATTGTTGACTGAATGATTTATATGAATTGAAATAAGGTATAATTGAGTGATGAAATGTTTGAGATGTGTTATATGTTTGAATGCGATGCGCTTACATTGTACATATGAAATATGTTGACAGGATAAAGAAATTAGTTAAGTGTTATAAATGTATGAATGTTTTGTGATGTGAGTTTAACAATTTAAACCTATGTACTTACTAAGCATATTTATTGCTTACCCTATTTATCTTTTCTCTTCCCTGTAGATATTTTGGCAGAACATGGCATGCGGATTGATCCACAAGTCACACCATCTAGCTTCTATTCCGGTAGAATTATTTTAACTCTGCATTGGGTCAAGTGCCATGTATATAAGGTTTGTTTGGTGATATTGTATATGAAATGAATGATGATGTTTTCAACGTACTGTACATATATATATGCCATTTTGTGATAATTGTTCAATGATGGCATAAACTATTAGTACACTTAAAATGTTAACTTATTTGGTTAATTGGCATAAACTTATTTCAACATAGTGTACATATATATATGTGGATTGATAATAATAAAGTAATAACAACGTGCGCCTGATAGTCTTTTGGTGGATAAGCTCGAGTGGTCATTTTTCTAACAAATCACCGTAGCATGTTTTGTTTAAAAGTATTCGTATAGAATTATAAAATATTGAAACTAATATATGTATGGTTAGAATAAGAATTCTAATGACTTTAAAATACATTTCTTTGATGGGCTTCCGTGTGAATGTCTCTTTTCTTCTATAGCACTTTGAAACTTGGGTCTGGCAACTGGGTTGGGTGATGGGTGTTACATTTGGTTGGTATCAGAGCTACGATTTATTCAGTTCTAGGACTGAACGTAATGTGTATTGAGTCTAGAAAATACATGTCACTTTAACCTGTGATATTGTGATGTTGGATGATCCGATCTGATCATGTTTTCTAATATATTTGAAGATGTCGGTGGAATCTAATTGTGCTGCCAAAGATGAAGTAGATAGTAATGTACTGACTTTCGAGCAGGGAGTGAGTTTTAGTATGCCAGTTTCACATATAACCGAAAATGAGGTGAAAAATGTCTTTTTCGATGTAATAGGTCAATGGTTTAGTGAGTTCATGAGAGCCAATCCTGCAACTCCACAACCTCTGCCCTCTAATGTGTCCTCTCCTGTACCTCCTGGTCCTAAAATTTTAACTCATGTACTGGTGATTATGCCTTCGTTAGAAAAAATTCGTAAATATGGGGCTGAAGAATTCAGAGTCTGATGATGATCCCGTCAAGGTTGAATACTAGTTAAAGAGTACCTAGAGAATCTTTGATGAGATGGCGTGTTCACCAGATGATTATGTTAGATGCGTAATATCGCTGTTAAAAGATGAATCGTATTATTGGTGGTCCACAATAGTGGCTATTGTACCTTAACAAAGAAGTAGTTAGGAATATTTTCAAGCTGAGTTTCGAAAGAAATATGTGGGTAAAAGGTATCTAGATAAGAAGAAGAAAGAATTGTTAGAGTTAAAGCAAGGTAATATGCATGTGAGATAGTGCCAACTGAAGAAAAGATGTGTGTTCGATTTGAAGATGGAGATGAGATTAATATGCTAGTTGGTGCTATGAAATTACGAGAATTTTTTGTTCTGCTAATCGAGCACAGAAAATGGAAGAAATTTGTATTAATAAAAGACAGAATGAAAGAAGATTTCAAGATTTTTGGAAACATAGTGTTTTGAAGTCATTTACAACTCTTCTGTCAAATAAATTCAGAGAAGTTTTTAGCCACCAAACTACTCTGCCAAGGCATGCGGGTAGAAATAAAATGAAATTTAGTGATTCGAGATTTCAGTCTCACCTAGAGGTAAATGTTGGAACTGTCCGAAATGTAGATAGACTTACTTATGAAAATTGTGGTAAGTTACATTGTGGGGTATTTCGATTTAAGTCAAGTGTTTGCTTCCTATGTGGATCAATAGAGCATATCTTGAGAAATTACTTAGGAAAGGCTGTTGTTAATGATGATCAATCTAGCAATTCGTTGTCAACTCCTCAGAGGGGTAGACAATCGGGATAGAGTAGTAATATTGGTGTAAATCGAAGTGGAATAAATGATACTATAGATAGGTTTGGAATAACGACACCAATTCGAGCTTATGCTATCCGAGGTAGGGAGGAAGCCTCTACACCAAATGTTATAGCTGGTATTTTCTCTCTCTTTGACTCTTCAATTTTTACATTAATTGACCCTGGGTCCACTCATTTGTATATATGCACTGCTTTGGTAAATGATAAGAATATACTAGTACTATCGACTGATTTTGATATTATAGTAATAAGTCCTTTAGGTCAGAGTGTTATAGTGAACATGATATGTAAGCAGTGTCCATTGAAACTTTAGAGTTGTGATTTTCCTATTGATCTGATGTTGTTGCCTTTTCATGAGTTTGATATTATTCTGGGTATGAATTGGTTGACTTTGCATAATGACATAGTGAATTGTAAATAGAAAGATATTTTTTTTGAAATGTCAAGACGGTGAGATGATTACAGTCAAATCTGTTAAGCTTGATGCTGTGATTAATATAGTATCAATGTTATCTGCTCAGAAATTAATTAAAAAGGGGTTGTGAAGCATTTTTGGCTTACATACTTTATACACACATCTCTGAGTTGAAGATAGATCAAGTACTGATTATTAGTGAATTTTTTGATGTGTTTAATGAGGAATTACCTGGTTTGTCACTAGATTGCAAAATTGATTTTGATATTGAATTAGTGCCTGGGGCTACCACAATTTCAATTCCTCCATAAAGAATGACTCCGACTGAACTAAAGGAATTGAAAGCCTAGTTACAATAGTTGTTTGATAGAGGTTTTAGTATACCAAGTGTATCACCTTGGGATGCGCCAGTTCTTTTTGTGAAAAAGAAATATGGGTCAATGAGGTTATGAATTGATTATAGATAGTTAAACAAGGTCACAGTAAAGAATAAGTATCCGCTTCCTAAAATTGATGATCTATTTGATCAGTTGAAGGCAGCTACAGTGTTCTCAAAAATCGATTTGAGATTTGGATACTATCAGACACTCATAAGTTCAAAAGAACTTAGTGAATTTTAACCAAGGTTACCTTTGAACATTTGTTGTAAAATTCCTCAACTAGAAGAATTTGAATTTCTCTTTAGTCTTTGTCAGACACTTTCCTAAACACCAGGCACATACCTATACGCCAATCTCTACACTTGACCCCAAATACAAGTTTCACTTATTAGGCAGATCGTAGAATTTACCCCTAAATGTAAGTCTTCTTTCTTACTCTCTGGAAAGGTAGAAGTTGAATACATTCATCGGAGTAATATTCTTGCAAAAGATACTTTCGACGGATCCTCACTCAAATAGAAGTTGAATGCTTTGACTAGAATACTTTACACACAATTATTTGTCTTGGCGGATTCTTATATAGACAAACTTTGGATATTCATCTCATAATGGTTTACAAACATATCCTATCTCTGGCGAAATCATAGACTAATTCCACAGCAGTTACAATATTGATTGAATCATATCTTTAAATCAACCCCGAGAACAACCAATTCTAATGGATGTAATATTTTAATATATTCAACAAAATCCGAGAACACTATTTACATAGCAAGAGATACCTATATTTGGTAAATACTGAAAAACCAGGTAACCCCTATACTTAACATGGAAATACTCTGGCTTGATGGACACTTATACTACCCATAACTTCGATCACACCGAATTCTCTATTCTGGCAGAACCATAGCATATTCATATATTGAGCATATGTTGAGTACTCTTTTAGATATTTCTTCAAACATAATTTTAGACCTTGCCACGACAATGGGCTAACAGATACTCGCCACTTAGGTGATATAGAACTTACCACAAAGGCATTGCAAAATACACCACAAAGGCATTATAGAATACACCACAAAGGCATTACAGAATATGCCACAAAGGTATTTTAGAATATGCCACAAAAGGCATTACAGAATATGCCACAAAGGTATTACCGAATATGCCACAAAGGTATTACAAAATTCACCACAAAGGCATTACAAGTAACTTGCCTAAAAAGGCTCTGTTTGGTTGCCACCAAGGCACCACATGAACTGTTGTGCTTGCGATATGAATTGTCCTAAACTCGTCATCGCCTGAGGTTAGCCCATCATTATCCAGGGACACGCAAAAACCCTAGTAGATAAATGCGGTCTATTTGCCTTTTCCAGAATATGCCATGGCCATTGTCTTTCCTCAAATTTGCCATACTGAATTTCGTGTTTACTGTCCTAACAGACTTAGTCCATGACCACCACGATGTCAACTCTCATATCATAATAATTTCTCGACACTCTGTTAAACCCCTATTTCTCCAACATTTTCAATCATGCATCATGCATATAACATAAGTACAAATTCATGTAAACTTTGCTCATACCCATAATAGAATTAGAGCTCTTTTCATGCTTACCACACATCGACTCAATCATGTAGCACAGTATACGCTCCATGTACAAACATAAAGTTACTTCACAGAACCACATGCGCTCATGCATACAACATATCACACACTTAAACTCATGTATATACTTTAGAAGGATCACACATATACAATCAGCAATCACTCCAGGACTCATGCACCATTATTGGAACATCAACCATATGAAGGAACTTTCTAGAATGACTTGTCGAAGTCGAGACTAGGGATTCACTTGAGAACTCACCTTCACTTCAACTCAGAAGTTTTGTTCCAATGATCCTACCCGAACCAGCAGTAGCAACTGCTTAAAAGATTATGAAACTTCCATTGAAATCCCATTTATAGACAATTTACTAACATCTCAAATACAGACGACCCCCATGCAGGGCCTCCTACTTACATCTTACCGTTTTTATGTCTCATAACATGTAGAGCTCTCATACTTACCAGGAGGTTGAAACATCCATCCATTATCCCCAAAAGCCTTAGCTTTCAGTTTAACGGTGAAGAGAATACTTAAGCTTAAGAAGAAGAACCAGAGTGTAGAACGGAAGGAAGAAAAAAAAAACATCTGAATGTTCCCTTCTTACCATCTATATACACTATAACACCCCAGTTCTAACTAATCTAAAGTTTTGGGCATATAGTAGTAACTAGTCTGTCTAGTGTGGTGTTATCCACCCGGATGATAATTTTGGCGTATATGTGTGGGGGTATAGTAACAGCTACTTGAGTTAGTAAGAATTTGATTTCACGATATTCTGCTATATTTTAGGCATGATCTGGCGTAAGGGGCAGACCAGAGACTCCGCCTAGATAACAATAAGGTTGTCCTTATTCATCCACTCACTACGTAAGAAGAGTAAGTAGGTTCGCCCTTCAATAAGGATGGGTCTAAGTTGAGTCTGAGATTTAGTGATCGATGTTAAGGCATTAGAGAAAGGTAGAAGTGACTACCTCTAAGGCGGAAGGAGTTACCTTGGAAAAGAATTATTATGTAGAGATCGCTCGTAGTTTTAGACACAAGAGGAAATTTCAAGGACAAAATCTTCTTTAAGAGTGGGGGGGTTGTCACACCCAGATATCAGTAAGGACTAAAATTTAGAGGAATTTAGGGACCAAATTGAACGCATGGTAAGTTGACGAACTCTACTGGGAATTTAGGGAAAAATTGTGAACTGACAAGTAAATAATTAAATTCCAATTCTGGTTTGGTTAGGATGGAACCAGATGGTTCCATAGTGGGAGACAAAATAATTATTGGTGATTGGCTAAAATGGACTAGGAGACCGTGCAAACTTTGGCTATATATATGTGTGTGTGAGTGGTGAGGAGAGAATTCTACTCAATTTAGTTTGTAATCTCTATCTCATCTAGAATGTCTTCTTTGGTTGCTCCGAAGAAGAAGAAGAGGTTTAAGTAAGCTTTGCACGAGGTGGAAAACGTGGTGTTCAAAGCCATGAAAGCTGAAAATTTATTGAGCTGAAAAGCACTAAGCCTCCCTGTACTCATGGATTAGAGGAAAGAAAAGTAAGAATTCTTAGAAAGTTTTTGTATAATTATGGAATCTAGGTTTCTATGGATTGAATAATTTCGGGTTAACCAGTAATGGTTGCTATGCTTAGCTGCCAAAACAAAGAAGACTCTAGCCTAGGGACAAGCTAAGTTGTCAAGGAGAAAGGATTTAAGGTGAGATTTTATGTTCCACCTCTGGGTGTTCGATGATATTGAACTATTGATTGATGTGTGTCCATGTCTATTCTATGTTGACTAAACTCATAGTTGTGTATGAACATGGTGACTGAGTATGTTTGAATGTGTGTGTACTCGATGCTTATTTGATTGTGAATTTAAGTATTTTGGGTGGCGTACTACATACTAATGAAATTAATTTAATTATATATATGAAATGTTTGTAATGTGTACGATATGCGGGGTACAAAGGAAAGAAGCATGACGGGGTAGTTGAAGATAGGAATACTAGGCGAAAAGACGGGATGTGCAGACTAAAATGAGGGTTCAAGGAAGTTTAGGTGGCATCATGGTATGTTATCAGTTGGCTCGATAGAGGAACACCATGAAAATGGTCTATCGACTCCATGGAGCGACATCGCGATGGCGGTAAGGTCTTTCAGGGCAGACACCTTAAAAGAGGTTAAAATGTGTAAGATCATAGCTCAGCTATGGAAACCAATAGAGTTTGCCAGGACATTAAACATGGGGTTACAAGGTGAAATACCATAACTCTGCTATGGAAACCAATAGAGTCCGCCATGACATTAAACATGGGGTTACAAGGTGTAAGACCAAATCTCGACTATGACAACCAATATAGTCTGTCAAGACATTCAACATGGGGTTACAAGGTGTAAGACCATAGCTCGGCTATGTCAACGTATGAAGTCTGCAGGATGGTAAACCAAGAGTTCCACTAAGGTATAAAGATGAAGTCGTGGTGTAACTCGCGTGACAAGTTGCAAGTCAGAGTGGTCTTAGAACATTTGGGGATCACAGGCAAATGAGATAACAAGGGGATTCATCAAAGTGAAATGGCGAATGAAGCCGAAGAAGGACCTTAATACCGACATGCACGAATGAAAGGAGAAATTCCTTAAACAAACTGGCATACATAGTACCAACCAATAAGAATTTGCCAAAGAAATCGCAGAAACCACATTGGCTAAGTAGATACAAAATGGATTAATGCGAGATTAAACAAAGAGGTAGCCGAAAGGTTGATAAGTGCATCAAGAAAACTTATGGCAGGAAATGATCGCACAAGGCCGGATGACTAATAACATCTGCTAGAAAATTACCAGAAAAGTATGCTATCTAAGACCATATATTATGGGTAGTGAAATACCCCAAACTCGATCGAGTAGGTTCTCCACGAATCTGGCGAGCTATAGTAGCCACCAGAGTGACTCTCCGTTAACTGCCAACCTAACCTCTACCACACCACTAAAAGAAAACAACATTTGATGTGTTATGTTAACATCGCGGCAGAATGTCATGTAAATATGAATGGAATGCAAAACATATGAGTTTATAAAAAAAAAAAAGAAGGAAGGGTTCATATGTCATTTTAAAATGGTACTTCACCAACAAACATGAATTCAAGTTCATTGAAGTTATTGTTAAGGTTCGCAGAACAACATAGGTTCACATACCTCCTAAGTTCACTTCTAAAACATAAAATTAGGTTTGCATGCAAATTAGACTTTGTAATAAAGGGACATTCATACAAGGGTTCACACACTATATAGGGTTCACTAAATAGCAGGGATATCGCTCCTAAGAGTTCGCATGTATGTTGGGGTTTTCAAACAAACAGAGGTCGCAGAAAATAATACTATGCCATAAAACTGGCTCGCATATGGTATTAAGACATACTTAGGAAAAATTAAGAGAATACAACATGGCACGCATGCGAGGGAAATTAATGAAGTCATTAAATTTATTCATGCTGAAAAAGGGCAATTAACAACAAAGATTAACTTCAATGGTCATAATATAAAAATAACTTAAACTTAAAGAGATTGTTTCGATATCAGTAACATAATTATAAAACTAAACCCACATAATTAAAACCCCATCACCTTTTTCCCAGGTTCATCGATATATGTTCAAGGATCTGGCCTCATGCAAGTCATCTACCTTGCCATTACCGTCTGCGACCTACTTACCTGTGAAGTAAGGGAGGAGTGGGTGAGTTCATTGAAAACTCAGTGAATATTTAGAGACTATGCATGAAATATGGAGTTTAAAACATAAAGGAACTCAGTTTCAAAGTCATTTCGTGAGCTGGGCTCGCCGTGAAGGTGTGAGACCTAGTTCGCAGACTTGCTTGTTAGAAAACATATAAGTTTGCAAAATAGTTTCGTATGTGCTTGTTGAAAAATCATACTTAAAAAACTTAGCTTATTCTTTTTCATAAACAAATCTTGTGTAGCATAAAACATGTTCTTGCACTTGTCTTATCAGAATGGTTGAAGAACATAGAACACGTTCTCAACACTTGTCTTAACTAACTTATCTTATTTGTTGGATATGCGGATCTCCTTATAACGACTTAGAATGAGTTAGAGAGCCCTTAACATGTCTTATAAGTGTAACATAAGCTAAACACTCTCCTATACACCAACATGTCCCATTGAAAGGAGCATAGCTCAACATTCCCTTATCTCTCCACATGTCTCACGCTCTCAACGTCCAAACCACAGAACTTATATGTGAGTACTCACAATCCTTTGGTATACCAATATATCCAACATAAGCGCTCACAAAGGAGCTCGCATAGAATACTTATCACATAGATCTTGCATAGGGAGCTTTGCTTGAAAACACTTGTTCATATAGAGTTGACACAAAAGCTCGTAAAAATAGAGTTTATAAAACCATACTTTAAAAAAACATATCTTAAAACATAGGCTCACATAAGAGCACACATAAAACATAACTTTAAAAACATAACTTGAAAACAGAGTTTATAGAAAAGCTTACTCTTGGAACTTATTTTAAAACCTTCAGTTCTTGGAAAACATAATAGTTAGCACACTTATGGCGATTACTGGACACTCACCAAAAGGCTGAGAATTTAAACAAGTTTTGCTTTACCTTTATCCTTACTGGTAGATGGTCCAACTAGTTCGCAACATACATAAACACATAGATTCCTAAAATAGACAAAAGTTATGAAATTCAAGCATGCAAGCGAACTTAGTTTTCTGGACGATCAACCCTAGCAGGACAGAGACTTACCTTGGTTTCTACGAACCTGGTTCTAAACAAAGACTTGACAACAGAATAATCAATAAGAGAATTTTCTTGGGAAAAGAGCTTATTTATAAGAACTAAGTGTCCTAGTATTCTTAGGTTACCCTACTTGACTCAGGAAACCTAGCCGGTTTAGAAAAAAGGTTACGTGCTTGAAAAGTATCCTCGATACACAATATCTTTATTTCCTCATTTTATTCTAACTCGACTTTTGACTGGAGAACCCTAGTTCGCAACTCAACTGGCGAACCCCTAGTTCGCAACTCGACTTACGAACCCTAGTTCGCCAAACCAACTGCTGAACTTAACTTACAATGAATCTAATGAATCCCCCTTTCTGCATGTAACACCCCTTACCCATATTCGACACCGGAATAGGGTACGAGGCATTACCAGAACACATACACTTGTAAACGTATTGAACCGAGTTATAAAATTCCATCAATTATTAAAACTTTCAAATTATTAACATGCTTTTATAATTCTTCACAATATAAATAATGCAACATTTC
>CM025148.1:17615622-17626253 GCA_013467495.1 Gossypium gossypioides | reverse complement strand
ACACTCATTTCTCTTCTCTCATAAGCATTTTCTCTACATTCCATTTCCCTTTTCCTTCCCTTGCATAGCCGCCCATCTCCTTCCCATCCTTTAGCCAACATAAGCTTTGTCAAAAGCATTCTTTGGCCAGCCACCTTAGAAACTCCTTAGCAAAAAAAACATTGAGCAGAATGGAGGAGCGCATAAGTTAGAATAGATCCGAAAGGCTGTTGAACTGAATAATAGAGTTTACTCTTTCCTTTTGTTATTTATGTTAATCATCTTTGCTTTGAGTTTATTTTTTTGACATTAACAATGATATTTTAAATCCTATTTGCTTAGATGATTATGTTAATTTAATAAGATACATTTTATTCATGTTTAACATGTTTGTGCCTTAGTCGATCATGTTTTCAATTAATATCATGATGCATTTAATTCATACGTGATTAGGTGCACTCAGATTAGCTAAACGATCCTATCCAGACGATGACTAGTAGACATATAATTGAAAAGTGCAATGCTCAATTTAGATCATTAAACCCAACTAAGTTGAGGTTCATAATATCTTTAGTTAGCTCTATTATCTTACATAGTTTTTAGGTTTATGTGATTAAACTATTGCAAACATAAATGCTCCTGTGACCTCACATAAGTGCTAAGAAACCTTTAGTCTAATATGATCAGTAAAATGCATATTTCAATAAGTAAAAGATTCGAGAGGACTTAATTTGGTTTCCAAACTCATGAAAGATCGAGTTGCCGCGGAAGTATGTCCGAACATTGTTAAGCTTGATAAAGTAAATTGAATTGATTAATATAATTATCCTAACCCATTTAATGTTGATTGTTTTTGTTGCTAAAGCCATTCATTCATATATTTAGGTAAATTGCATCTATATTAGAATTGCATAGGGATCAATCTTTGCATCTAGTTAATTTTACTTAGTTTAATCACCACCATCCAAATTATTGAGTTTTTACATCAAATTGTTAATTATAATTTTGCAATTAATCGGTTAAGCTTATATAGTCCCTGTGGAGACGATAACTCATTTTACTTACTTATTACTTGAACGACTGTGTACAATTGCATAAATCCCGTTACAAAGCCTAGTGAGCTGAAAGAGCTAAAAGCAACTGGGTTATCTTGTGTTTATTATGGTGAGGATCACATGTTTGAATAGTGGCCCTCGAACCCAGCTTCTGTCTACTGTGTGGGGAACTTCAATAGGAACAATAATCCTTATTCCAACATATATAACCCTGGTTGGAAACAACACCCAAATATTGGTTGGAACAGTCAAGGAGCTAGAAATTCCAACACGGTTATTAGATTCAATGCCATGAATGTTCCACCTAGTTTCAATCAGTCTATACCAGCTCAACAACGAGTTCAATAAGGATAGACATCATCTTCTTCCTCATCTATTGAGTCTCTATTAAAGGAGTATAAAGCCAAGAATGATGCTGTGATCCATAGCCAAGCATCATTATTATGAGCTTTAGAGAATCAAGTAGGAGAAATAGCTAGTGCTTTGAACTCAAGAACATAAGGAACTTTGCCTAGTGATACCGAGAATGCAAGTCCACATGGGAAAGAGCATTGTAAAGAAATCCCTCTTAGAAGTGGAAGACAACTAGATAGAGTTGTCAAGAATGTTGTTCCTGAATCATCTAATTCAGAAACAATTACAAGCAAAACCCTTGAACAACCCAAGAAGATCACCACAACTGAGAAATTTGGACCAAGTAATACCGAAGCAAATTCAGATAGCATTGTCGAACACCATGCCCGGGCAAAACAATCATTACAACCTGATGTTCGCCCACCCCCACCATTTCCCCATCTCTTTCAAAATCACAAACAAGACCTATATTTCAGGCAATTCTTAGATATCCTTAAGTAACTTCACATTAATATAACTTTGGTGGAAGCCTTGGAGCAAACGCCTAACTATGTCAAGTTTATTAAAGACATACTTTCAAAGAAGAAACAATTGGGAGAATTTGAAACAGTTGCACTCACTGAAGGGTGCACTGCTATGTTGACAAATAACTTGCCTCCAAAGTTGAAGGACCCAGGAAGCTTTACAATACCTTTCTCAATTGGCAACCCATGCCTGTGTTCAAAAAGCTGGGAATTTTTGAAACAAGACCTACCATTGTAACGCTGCAATTGGAAAATCGATCATATGCACACCCAGAAGGTAAAATCGAGGATGTCCTTTTAAGGGTAGATAAAATCATTTTTTCTATTGATTTCATTGTGTTAGACTGTGAAGCTGAAAAAGATGTACCTATTATTCTAGGTAGACCTTTCCTTGCAACAGGTAGGACTATGATTGATGTTCAAAAGGGAGAATTAACTATGAGGGTGAACGATCAGTAGATCACTTTTAATGTTTTCAAGGCTCTGAAATGTGCTGATGATATCGAAGAGTGTCATGCTATCAGTTTGTTAGATTCCGCTGTGGAAGAGGAATATGAGAAAAATATCACGATAAAGAGCATAGTGAATTAGTTCAGTTGAGATTAATTATGAAGAGCCATTAGGACATTGCAATGAGTTGCTGGAATCCAAATAATTGTCGGTAGACCTGAAAAGAGGTTTGACACATTAGATTTATCTACTCAAACTTTCAGCCCTTCTAAATTGTCCATAGAAGAACCACCCACCTTAGAGTTAAAACCTCTACCTTCACAGTTAAAGTACGCATATTTATGAAAGGATAACATGCTACTTGTGGTTGTGTCTGCTAAGCTGACTTATGAGCAAGAGGTTAAGTTGTTAGCTATGCTTAAGAAATTCAAAAAGGCATTAGGTTGGACAATCGCAGATATTAAAGGAATCAGCCCTACACTCTGCATGCACAAAATTGTACTGGAATAATGCCATGGTAATTTTATTGAGCAGCAAAAAAGGTTGAACCCCATTATGAAAGAGGTGGTGAAGAAGGAGATAATCAAATGGTTGGATGGAACCCCATTATGAAAGAGGCGGTGAAGAAGGAGATAATCAAATGGTTGGATGTTGGCATTATCTACCCAATCTCTGAAAGCTCTTGGATGAGTCCAATCCAATATGTGTCAAAGAAGGGAGGTGTCACCGTGGTTAGTAACGATAATAATGAGCTTATACCTACAATAATTTTCATGGGATGGTGAGTTTGCATAAACTATCATAAGCTCAACAAAGCGATAAGGAAGGACCATTTTCCACTACCCTTCATTGACCAAATATTAGATCGATTAGCTGGAAAGGACTTCTACTATTTCTTAGATGGATACTCTGGGTACAATCAGATTGCAATTGCCCTAGAGGATCAAGAAAAGACAACATTCACCTGTCCGTATGCTACAGTCACCTTCAGAAGAATGCCTTTTGGTCTGTGTAATGCGCCAGCAACATTCCAATGGTGCATGATTTTCATATTCTTGGATATGGTTGAGAATTTCCTTAAAGTATTTATAAATGATTTCTTGGTATTTGGGAATGATTTCGAAAGTTGTTTGCACAACTTAAAATTGGTACTTCAACGTTGTGAGGAGACTAGCCTCATATTAAATTGGGAGAAGTGTCATTTCATGGTAAGAGAAGGCATTTTCCTAGGGCATAACGTTTCCCATAGAGGAATCGAAGTTGACAAGGTAAAAATCGAAGTAATTGAGAAGCTGCCACCTCCAACGAGTGTTAAGAGAATTAGGAGTTTCTTAGGGCATGCTGGATTCTATAAGAGATTTATCAAAGAATTTTCCAAAATCTTTAAGCCCTTATGTGCCTTGTTGGAAAAAGAATAAACCTTTCACCTTTGATGAACCTTCTTGTTAGCTTTTGAGGAGTTAAAAAAGCGACTAGTGGTTGCACCGATTGTAGTAGCTCTTGAGTGGACATTTCCATTCGAGCTCATGTGTAATGCCAGTGATTATGCCATTGGAGCAGTACTGGGTCAAAGGAAAGACAAAATATTTCATGCGATCTATTTTGCCAATCGAACTCTAATGACAAAATATTTCATGCGATCTATTATGCCAATTGAACTCTAATTGACGTGCAGCTTAATTACACCACCACTGAAAAAGAATTATTGCCTGTGGTATTTGCATTCGATAAATTCCGCTCATATTTAGTTGGTACCAAAGTCACGGTTTACACAGACCATTATACCATTAAGTATTTTGTAGCTAAGAAAGATACAAAGCCAAGACTGGTTTGGTGGATACTCTTGCAGTAAGAGTTTAATTTGGAGATTCGAGACAGAAAGGGGATCGAATATCAAGTGGCAAATCATCTATAAAGATTAGAAGCTGGAAATGAAGATGACAATATCAAGCTTATTAAGGACGGATTCCTAGATGAGTAGTTGTTAACTACATAGCATTGCCTTGGTATGCTGATATTGTAGACTTCTTATTTAATGGATTGTTGGCACTTGATCTGAATAGCTAGGGTAAATGAAAATTCTTGAATGATGCAAGATTCTACTATTGGGATGAGTCTTATCTATATAAGCAATGTGCCAATCAAATAATTCAAAGATGTATTCTTGATGAAGAGATGAACATTGTATTGCAACATTGTCATTCAAGCTCTTATGGAGGGCATTTTAGAGGAGTAAGAACCGCAAAAAAGGTACTTCAATTTGGGTTCTATTGGTCGAATTTGTTTAAAGACACCTATGAATTTTATAAGATATGCGATTGTTGTCAGAGAACAGGCATCCTATCAAGGAGACACAAAATGCCACTGTAAAATATTCTGGAACTTGAGCTGTTCGATGTTTGGGTGATAGATTTTATGGGTCCATTTCAACCCTCATTCGACAATTTATACATACTTGTGGCAGTATATTATGTCTCCAAATGGGTAGAATCCATAGCTCTACCAATAAATGATGCCAAGTCAGTGATGAATTTATTGCACAATAACATCTTCACGAGATTCGGTACGCCTCAAGCCATCATTAGTGATGAGGGATCTCACTTCGATTGCAAGCTAGTTACGAACCCCTACAAAGGTATGGAGTAAAACAAAATATTGCCACGGCATATCATCCACAAATGAACTAGCAAGCTGAAATTTCCAACAGGGAAATTAAGTAAATTTTGGAGAAAGTTGTTAATCCAAATCATAAAGATTGGTCCTTGAGACTGGATGAAGCTTTATGGGCATATTGCACTGTTTACAAAACCCCGTTAGGAATGTCACCATTAAAGCTCAACTATGGAAAACCATGCCATTTGCCGATTGAGTTAGAGCACAGGGCACACTGGGCTGTAAAGTAATTGAACATGGATTGGAAAGCTGTTGACAATAGAAGATTGCTTGAATTAAATGAAATGGAAGAATTCAGGGCACAAATTTATGAGAATGCTAAACCTTATAAGGAGAAGACCAAGCGCTGGCATGATAAGAGAATTATGCCACAACAATTGGAACCAAGACAACAGGTGTTGTTATTCAAATTAAGGTTGAAAATGTTCCCTAGCAAACTGAAACCCTATTGGTCAGGTCCCTTTGATGTAGCCAAAGGATACCCCCATGGAGCAGTGGACGTCAAGGATATGTGGACAGGGGTCACATTTAAAGTTAATGGACAATGTTAAAGCACTACTGGGGTGCTCATGTAAATCGAGATAAATAAACCATTGACCTTAGAGATGTTTAAGCTCAACATCTCTTTCCTGTCATTATTTTCTTAATTTGTTTTACTTTAGTTTTGTTTTCACGGTTTTTATCTTTAATTACTTGATGATATTTTCAATTCTGGTTATATTTTTTATTGGTGTACAAATTTTGCAAGAATTATAGAGAAAGAATAAAGGTGCAAGCACGATAGTTGTAGTACCAATATGTGTTTGCCCCAACAATCTAGAAGTAAATTATGTCACAGCAAAGTGGGTAACTAAACATCAAAGTGAGAGAACATGTGGGTTGAAAAGAGAGAAAGAGTACAAGGAAAATATTTTGGACAACTGGACCCTATCTTGGGAAAATTTGTTCGGGAATTCTATGAAAATATAAATTCCCCTGATAACCCCTTCATTTATGTTTTAGGAACATCGGTCTCATTTGATGAAGATAGAATCAATGTCCAATTTGGGCTGACAGATGTTCAAGAGCATACCCCGTTCACTGAAAACATCATTGCTGAAGGTTTAAATCAGGTGTTAAAGGACTTGTGCATTGAAGGAACTCGATGAAATGTGTCCAGCCAAGAATGTCACACAGGCGAGAGGATTTCGCCAAAGCCCATTTGTAAGGTCTGATATCATTTCCTTAAGAGTATGTTAATGCCATCTACCCACAGTGTCTAAGGAACAAATCTACTGTTGCATTCGATCATCATGGGTAGGAAAATCAACATTAGTAAGGTTATTTTTCATGGTGCATCTGTGTGCGGAATTGAATTTAGGCAGTCTAAATTTCCTTTCCCTAATCACTGCTCGTTGCAGAACAGCTAAAGTCCCTTTGAATACCAATGAGGATGTTACCCCAAACAAGGGAGGAATGTCACAATCTATATTTGTAAAAATACAAGGACTAGAAAAATCGGAACAACACCAGCAAAGTAAGGCACCTACATTTTCAGCCAAGCACTTTGCATCAGCAGAAGCATCAACCTCTCAAAGTTTATTTGAAAAATAAGTGTTGCAGTCCTTGGAGCAATTGGAGCAAAGAATGTCACTATTTGAGACTCAGTAATATCAAATTGCTAAGGAAATGACCAAGGCTCAAGAACAGCAGGCACTCTATTAGTCCTATGTGAAGGATCGAGATATTGCTCTGAAAAGATCCCTGTAGAAGAACTTCACTAAACCAATGACTCAATTTCCTGATTTCCCCAAAGATTTGCTACCACTCTCCGAGGCTGGACGTGATAAGGAGGAACCAGTTGAAGTACTGTGTGACAAGGCAGAGCCTGAAACTGTGAGAGAAAATCCTGAGAAAGGGAAAACAACTGAGGAGGAACCAGAGAAAACAAAGGCTGTGAATATTGAAGGCGAGGAAGAAGAACAAAATGAAACCACCCCTACACCTACACCATAGAGGACAATGTTGAAGTTGTCCGACCTCCGCCAACAAAAGGCATGTCCGAACAAGACTGTGAAATCAATCAAATCATTGACGAGATCACCAATTCTGACAAGGAATAGGAGGAACCACCCATTCAGTCACTTAAAAGAAAGCTAAGATACAAGCGTATAGCACAAAAATCAACCCACAAGCAGTGAAGTACCATCACAACAAGTTGTTAGTGAGTTTTTTTTTACCCTCAATTAAATAAATAAATCACATTGAATTTTGTTAATTTTAAGTCTCATGCATTGAGGATAATGCATCCCTTAGGTTTGGGGGTGTAGCATGTATTATAGATTTTAGTTTAACATTGCATCATTCGTTATTATATGTTATCCTTATAGACATACTTAATTGCCATAGCATTTTATGCATTTTGGTAAGTAATAAAGAATTGTTTGTTATAGCATTATTGATTTGATTGTATGATAGCTAATTTAGTGAAGTCCAATGATGAAAATAGGCATTAAATTTTTTTGCAAGATATAGAAAGGAGATGAATAGAACCAACTTCTAAGGTTAGGATTCTCTATCATATCTATGACATGTAGATTGTATCATTCAATCCTTAATGACCTTAGGAATTTTTGGACGAAAACTCACAGTTTCTTATATAAGACATTGAGCTGAAATGCACAAATGTAGCAAATGAAAGGCTAAATTTAAACTCCCAGAAGCATAAATTGCTAAGCTAAGTTTTGTAGTAAAGATTGCAATTTCTATCTCATTGAGCAGCCCAAAAGTTTGTTGTTTGCTTCATCTTTACTTTTGGGAAGAAAAGAGTTTCAAATAAGAGTATCTTAAAGTAATTTTGGGACACTCCGCTATGAAAGACAACTAAGTAGCTTGGGAGTTTGGTTTTTGTTCCATCTTCACATCCAAGTACAAAGGTGGTTGCAAGCATGAGTGAAGAAAATAACTTCAAATTATGACTGTGCTAAGTAGCTTGGGAGTTTGGTGTTTGCTCCATCTTCACTTCCAAGTGGAAAGGCATGTGTGATGAGATTAATTCCCAAAAACAAAGAGTAAAGTAATAAATGGGAAAAGTATTAACTAAATTCAAGTTGAAAGCAATAATAACTTAGTTAGATTAAGAATTCCTAAGTTCTTTAAGAATTGACTAAATACAATCGAATGCACACAACTGCACCTAATGAAATTCTGATTTTATGGAGAGGTTCTTTCATTTCTGGGTTTGATGAGTTTTTATAGGACAGATTGCACATATTCTTCAGTGCAGGTTATTCTGAAGACTAAAAATTGGCAATATTAATTAACTCGATAGTGTAAGTACAGGCAATGAAGTGCATTAGAGCATGCATTAGTTGTTAGATTGCATTGCATTGCTTGAGGACAATCAATAATTCAGGTTTGGGGGTGTGATAACTCTTGAAAAGAGTTATAATTCATACTCTTAGACTTAATTAATTGCTTGTACTTAAGTACAATTAGCTTCATTTTAGGTAATTGCATGATCATTTCTAGTCAATCAAGCGGTGGATCTAAAAACTTGAGATGGTGATTACTTTATTACATATTTACTTTTAATTGCTTGTGGAAAAGTCTTGTTGTGGCTGAATAAAGATTTAAGGGAGAAGGATAGCAGAGGATGGAGGTTTGTCGAGGCATTATGAGAGGTTGCCATGGCAATGCTGGTAAAGAAAACGACAAACACCCAGTCAACAATAAGAACACTCAGCATTTGGTCCCCCACATGCACTTGTAATGGAGAACATTCACCTCAAAATTAGGGAAAAAACAATCATTAGCTGACAAGTTTTACCCTAGAGGACAACCCAAGTAGAAAAGGAATGAAAAAGGAAAGGAAGAAAGATGACGGGAGCTGGGACAGAGATCTCATTGTGGCAGGAAGGGCAAGTTGAGCTAGCTGTGAATTTTGGTGAAGACGAGCAACAATACACTGAGTTGGGGGAATTAGGGTTTTTAACCCAGATTTGTTTTTCTGCAATTTTTTCAATTCTCCTATTCTAAACTTATATTTTGGGATATTGATGATTCTGTTCTTGAATTTGTGTAGCCCAACTATGAACTAACGTAATACGTCTAGGATTTGCTTTAGATGATGTTTTAACTTCGATTAATGTTCATGGATTAATATGGTTTATATTACAACCTTACTCAATGGTTGTTTTTGTTTAAATTCTTACGAGAGTGTTGATGAATGCTCAATAAGTCTTAAGGTAGCTTGACACCAATAGGATCAAGTTACCTGGACCGAAGTTGGGTAATATAAGTGAGTGTTGAGTGAAATAATCGTGTAAAATCTAGACATAGAGCCTTACCTTATATGATTTAAAGGCTTGAGCTTTAGTAGTAGTTACTAATCCTGAGCCTATAGACATATAGTGCCTCAGAGGTGAGTAACCTTAGATCTTGCTTTCAACAGAGGTAAACCACATTAGTACCCACTCGAGTAGTAAGTTCACCATAGTTTTGCCGCGGCATTATTTGCGAGTTAGAATAGATCCTTTAGTAAACCTAGCCTTCATGACCAATATTCCAACCTTGCTAAAGTCTTTATTACTCTTGTTTGATTTGTTGCAATGATAATCTCTGTTAGTATACTTCACTACTCTCACTTGTAATGTGTTAATCCCATTTTAATTTCATTAAACATCATTCGATAAATTTATCTTTTTTATTCAATTGTGATAACTTAGACAAAGAGCACTCATCCAATCCTCGTGGGAATGATACTCACTCATCACTTTATTACTTGATTCGATGTGTATACTTCCATAATTCGTACATCATATTCACAGTCGACAAACATGCTAAGAGGATCTTAGGTACGTTTTGTATGTGATATTGATGATATGGAGATTAGGACATGTTATATCGAGATCCAACAGCTATTCTGAATCATCGAGTATTATTTGTCTCTACGAAAACCTTGGTGTGGTGGAGGGATGTATTTGCATATGAATATGCATTTGATGCCTATGGGATTAGCACTTCGGTACTTTGGTGTGGTGTAGTTTTGCTTATATGAATTATCTTGATGTGATGTTGTTTGCCCATGTATCCGAATTCGTTTTACTAGTGTTCCATTGGGTTAAACATTGAAATCTAAACTTGAAATTGAAAAATGAAATATATTGAATTTTGGTAAACTATTATGATGTATGATTTGAATTGGAATGGTATAAAATTGTAAATTGATAATAGTATATAAAATGATGTAATAATAGGGAACTATATGAGTACATATATGTAATTCAATAAGAAAGTATATAAAAGATTATGCGATTCATTTAAAATCGAGATCTAGGGCGAATTGAATATGAATGATTAAATAGACTCCAAAAAGATATTCAAATGGTAAGTTAAATGATTAGATGGTATTGAGTGGACATGAAAGTTTAATGGCTTAATGTGAAAGGTATATTTGGTACATAAATGGTTTTGAATGTTTAAATGGTATAAAGATTGGCACTTGACAAATGCTATGATTTGGTCGATTCTATTGTAATGTTAAATGGCATGATATGATAAGTTTAAATGTTAATATCAAATGAATTGATGTACAAAATGGTTATATGCATATTTC
>CM025148.1:17600468-17614134 GCA_013467495.1 Gossypium gossypioides | reverse complement strand
GTGAGAGAGGCCCAAAACCCCTCATATAACATGAAGGGGGCAGCAACCCTAGTAGAAATACAAGGGTGAATTGTTCACCCCTCTCCTACTCTAAGTAGGATATTGTTTTTCTATTTAAAATAAAACTCTATAGCTCTACAAGGGTTCTACCTTCTCTTCCTGTAGAGCTATTAAAATAACTTTTGAGAGATTGTTATTCTGCCGTAAAATAGAGAGAATTTATTATCAACTTTTAAATATATTTTTTTAGAATAACAGTTTTATCAGTTTCTATTAAAGAAGAGAGAATTTTCGTTTTCACCCAAGGAAAACTTTTTCTAGTTCTATGTTTTGATTTAATTGGTTTGAGCCAACACTTGAAGAAGTTCATGCTACGAGAATAGCGGAGATGATTGTTTGGTTGAAAGTTGAAAAACATCAAGGATCTGCTTATCCAAAAACACAAGTGTGTATTCAGTTAAGGTTTATTACTATAAATATCACAAATCAGGTCGGTTTTCAAAATTTTAATTTTCTACTATGCAAGAAAGCCGTTTTCAAACCAGGTTTTATCCAGCACCATTGACCTTTATCTCTCAGCGCACGCTTTGTTTACTTTGTAACACCCTATACCCAACTCAAAGTCTCGAGATGTGATTCAATATCCAACCAACTATCCTCGACTCAATAATTTTTGTATAGTCCCTTTTTGTAACACCTTATACCCGACCCAATCGCCAGGTTTAGGTACTGAATATCACAAACAACCTTAATAACCTAACAAGATTTCTGATCTAGTTTTATTACATACTTATAGAATATCAAATTTTGAAATTTAACTACAACTAAAACTCATATCACATGAGTGATAAATTCTTACAACTTTGATTCGTTAAGAAACCTAGTAACTATTTACAAATTTTAAATTAGGACTCTAATACAAACATATCCAACTTCATCCCTAAGGCGTGGCCTCTAAGGGTGCCCCTCTATATACATGAAATAATTATTGCATCCACCACTAGAATCTAGCGATGTTTGGCTTGGTCCCTCCACTCGATCATCGAGTCATTATCTACCCTATATACAAGAAGTAAATTTTATAAGTTCAGAAGAACTTAGCAAGATCCTGTACAAGGGTATTCATAAAACACTTCTTAATATTAGGAAAAATGAGATTTTATGCATAGATGTAAAACTCCTTGAAGTTCGTAGGACATTCGTAAATTTCGTTGGCATAGCTAATGCCTTATTTTCTCTGAGCTAACTGTCAGTGGATATAACCACCCTCCATAATTATGTTCTAACAACATTACTTTCTTATGGGTCTTGACCTTGTTTATCCTTATTCCAGACTTTCCTTATACTCACAATGATATGTCTTATCACTGATTACTCGTATTTTCTATCATGGATTTGGCAACACCTACTGGCGTTTTAACCTATACTTCGCCATAGCTGTGAATCTTCTTTTTGACTTAACTTACTGATTCCTTTAATTCACACTGATCTCTATATGGATTTGTCCTACTATTTCAATGTTAATCTTCTTTTTGACTTAACCTCTACTTGATCCATTTCCTGAATAAGGTTTCTTTCTATTATCCTTAGTCGCAGACATGAATATGATACTTGGCTAACTGAATTAGCACCCCTCCTTTTATATTTCCTGGCAGACTCGTACCTGCAATGTAACCTCAGAGTACTTATTCACCTTAGTTCAATCTTTTAAGATACTTCAATTAATGGATAATTCCCAACGAATTATCTTCTCCCCAGGTATCCTTTGGTCGTCTCCACCTTTGGTAGTCCCACATGGTCTTCCCTATGCTATATAGCCCTGAAATGTTTTCATTTCTTCTGCCATTTTCCAGCTGACTTTCCACTCACAGTAGTCCTCCGCAGACTTCCTCATTTGATGGTCCCCATGGGCTTTCCCACACTACATGTTCTTAACCTAACATCCTCTTTCTCTATAAATCTCTGGCGGACTTTACTGATTAGATCGTTTGGACGATCATTAACTCGAAGTGAATCTTAGCAGATGATTCCACAACATCTTAGGCTAATACTTGTGCACGAGTATCTCTATAAAAAATACACTTTCTTTCCCCATATGTCATGTAGAAAACACTTGTACTACTTCCTCTCGCCGTCTAAATTTGGCAAATCCCATTATTAATAGGCTTGTCCGCATTCTCAAATACATCTACCAATTTTTCTTCTCTTCTTAGTTTGGCGAATTCTCTCACTATCTCATTTACCCGTGTTCTCAAACATGCCATGATCGTCCTATTATTCTATTCGCCACGCGAGTCATACAACGATTTCTCTTTTTATGCCATGTTAGCTTCTTGGTTCACCATTCTAGCAAACTTCATTTGTTGCCATAGCCCAGTTTTGGTCTTACATGATATGATCCCATGTTTATTGTCCTGGAAGACTCCATATGTTGCCATAGCCCAGCTATGGTCTTACATGATATGATCCTGTGTTTATTGTCCTGGCGGACTCCATATGTTGTCATAACCCAACTATGGTCTTACATGATATGATCCCATGGTTACTATCCTGGTGAACTCCATATGTTGCCATAGCCCAACTATGGTCTTACACAATATGATCCCATGTTTATTATCCTGGTGGATTTCTAATTCTGAGGGATCAATAAACCTCTTCTGAGATGTCACCCCAAAGGACCTAATAATTATTTCCACGGTGCCGCCCCAAAGGACAAGTCCATAACCATCGTCACGGTGTCACTCCATAAAGTCAATAGACTGTCGTCATGGTGTCACTTTAGCGAGCTAGTAGATATCATTCCATGATGCCTCCAAAACTCCCTTGAATCCCCATTTCAATCCGCTCATTCATCCATTACACCAAATAGTTCCTATCTTCATCTATTCCATCAAGGTAAATTTCTCTACACTCTAGATACAATATAATTAGACATTTCATACAACTTATTGAACTTATTATTATCCATACAGTATACCAGTCTACTAATCATTAATTCACAACTATATAACAATCAGTAAACAAACTAGCAAGAGTTCACACACTCACACAGTTGTAGTGCACACACATCATACTCTTTCATTAGGTTCATACACACCATGAACTTAGGCAAAACTTAGTGTAGACACAAACGTGGTTCATTCAAGCAACACAACATTATTAATCACCCAAAGGAAAATTCTTTAATCTCACCTTAAATCCTTCCTCCTTGTCAGCTTATTTTGTTCCAACGCTAAAGCCTCCTTCATCCTGGAAGCTAAGCATGAAAACCATATATCGATTAGATGTAAGGCATTCAAACCTTAAAATCCATAACCCATTATATAGAAACTTATTAGGATTTTTTACTCTTCTTCTTCCTCTAGTTCACGAGTATAGAAATATAAGAAAGCTTACATGTTCTAAATTTCTCTACTTCCAGACTTCAATTCTCACGACCACTGCTCCATATAGGGATTTCCTAATTTTTTCCCTTCTTCGAAACAATTGAAGAAGACAATGCAAAGGAGAAGAAAATTATAAACTGGTTGAGGAGAATTCATTTCTCCCTTACACACATATATATATCCTAATTTAGCATAGTCTCCATAGTCCACCTTAGCCATCCATTGCTAATTATTTTGTCCCCCACCAGGGAACCAGTCAATTCCAATGCAACCGAACCAGAATTAAAATCCAATTATATACAATCTAGCCACTTAAATTTATGATTTTCAGTAGATTCCTCCATCTTAATATTTTACTTAGTTAGCTCCTGACTCTCCTACAAATTTAGGTCTGGATGAAACCCGAGTGTGACACTTTTCGTTTTGATATATGGCATGCACCTAGGCTGTGAGTCGATTTTGTATGTTATATGATTATGTGGATAGTTAACGCTAGAAATGGTTAATTTTGATATGGTCAAATGGTGAGTTGTGTAATTGAAATTAGTATAATATTTGAAAGGTTAAGTTTGCATATGTTTATATATAATGCCTAAAGTTTGAATGATTCAAATGGTAGAATGGTTAATTTGATGAATTGGTTAGTGATGAAACGTTTAATTTAATATTTGAGTTATTGGATGTATGTGTTATGTTGAAAACAGGTTGAATATGAATTTGACCAACTTGTTAGGCCATTGTGAATTGGTACCATTTGGAAACAATTTATATTTGAATTCGCACTAATAATTTATGACTCAATTAGACTAGTAATTACTTAACTTGTAATTAACTTGATAAACACATTTACCAAATTGGCAATCCATTGGGTTCGATCCATGGAATACTCTGTGTTCCATTATAACACATATAAATATTATAACTGACCTATCACACTTACAGTAAATTTGTTTTAAAATTCTTAAATTGTGTGTTGATTTATAGCCTTTGTAACACCCTATACCCGGCTCGATCGTCGAGCCCGAATACTAGGATGCTACACCACTATCTCACTTCCTATTCATCACAATTCGTCACAATATTACACATGCATTTTTTTTTCTTTTGTTATTATAGAATTCACATGGAACGTAAGTCATACACGCTCTAAGGAGGTTGAATCATCTAAACATTCATAGAATATTCATAAATAAGTACTAAACATGTATTAGGACTATTTAGCAAAATTTCCCAAATTTGTTACGTAGGTATCGATACTGTTAGGGTGGCATCGATAATTTTCTCAAATGGTATCGATACAGCTTGGAAAATTGATACCAAATTAGCTTACTATTTCTCGTCTTAAAAACCCTACTTTCAAAAAAATCAGTACCAGTGAACAAGTATCGATAATTTTACCCTGAGTATCAATACTCGTGGAAAAATATCGACACCAACTAGCGAAACTGACTTCCTACACTTTGAAATTTTAGAGGTATCATTTTTAAAGCCCGAATATCGATACCTCTATTCCAGACCTTAAAAACTCAGCATGTATCATCACATAGATCATTTCCAACCATTCCCTAACATCATACATCAAATATCACATAAATTAAGCACCAAAATGTCTCAAATAACAGTCCCAAACATCATATTTTAAGTCCACAAATTTCCAAACATACTGTCTACCACATTGCCTTTGATTCCCAAAACACAAATAATTAAAAGAACACCAACTAAAAACAACTAAAGTTTCTAGCTTGGATCACCCCTCGAGACCACATCGCTCACCTCGACACTATTTATCTACAATGGTTAAAAAGGAGTGGGTGAGCTTGACAAGCTTAGTGAATGATTAGAATAACTACTACGTAAATAAGCCATTATGCAACAACGAAATAGACATACAACACATTCATAACATCCTCAACTCTTATGTCACATTTACACGTTTAATCATCTTTCATGAATTATTTTACACATTAATCACATGAATATTTAAGCATATGTTACAGAACATATAAATCACATTTAATCACATTCAGTCACGTTTTATGATAGTTTGGCTCTTTAGGTTATGAAACATAAAGTGGACTCTATCACCACTCATCGGATACACGGATCTCCAACTTACCAAAATGACTTGTAGAGTCGAACATGTCCCATAAGTAAAGCATATAGCTAACACTCTCCAATACACCAAACACACAAATCCCACAGAATTGAGCTTAGCTCACATTCCCTTATCTCTTCGAAAATTGTCATTGGGCCTCAACGTCCCAAAAATCACATTACAAAGGTGAGTACTCACAATCCTATGGCTTGCGACCTATATCCACATTATTACCACATATTTACTTACTACTTTTTCCCACATTTTCACTGCATATTCACATCGTTAGCACATTACAATTACTATCACATGGCATGAATAACATACCCACATATTTACTGTCACATGGCACGAATAACATACCCACATATTCTCTTTCACAACAATCATCACAAGCTTATGGCACATGTCATAGCATCTCATATATATTTATATTTTCACAATTGCACAAACACACATATATCACATTTAGTCATAGGCGTGAGAACACTTACACTCGAAATTTATAATAGGGGTTTAGGCTACCTCTAAATTCTCAATTACACAATGAATCATCTACGAGCAGCGATTCCAAAACACTCACCAAAAATATGCTTTCGTCAAAAAGCCAAAACTTCATACTAGCTTTTCTTTGCCTTCGTCTCTACTTGTTGAAGGTCCTATTGACTCCGACACTTCAACAAGACAAACCACACAAACATACAATCAACAATCAATCATTAACTCACCTTAAACAATTAAAAACATTAATGTAAGCTATGTTTTCTTTTAACGGAAACCTTCGACATAGAAAACCTTAAATTCAAATATCTCAGCCTACACTTAATCTTTTCGCACGAAAATAATTCCATTCACCTACATATTCATCTACGACTAATTCCCAACCTTTAAACTACACAAAACTACATGTTTCTAGGTATCAACAGTTTTCAACAAGTTTTGGCCATTATGACGAAAATTCATTAAAACTTGAGAAATCCTTAGAAACCTTCTAATCATGTTAAAATAAGTTGAAAAACACTTTGAAACCACGTTTTAATCCACAATCCTGAAATCCATCATTAACGACCCAATTTCCGGCTTTTATTTAAAACATGTGTTTAATGGCTATAAATTCGATTTAAAAGTCTAGATATCATTTAAAACTAATAGAAAGACGAATAGTTACCTTTGAGGGAAGAAAAATGAACTTTTACACATTCGGGAAAAACCACACTTGAAGAAGATAATGAAATTAATGAGGTTTTAGGATGTTTTCTTGAAGATTTATGAAGATTAATGCGATGAGAATGAAGGGAAGCAATAAAATTGAGGTTTGAAGCACAAAAAGTGAAGGAGAGGGGGCTTAGGAAGCAAGGGACAACACAAAAATGAAGTAGGGAGAAACTATCGTGAAACAAAACTTTAGGTGGGGTTTCTTTAGGTTGAATTTTAAAAATTGGCTAAACTGCAACATAAATGCTCACAATTTTGACCCTATTACAAATCAGTCCTCTTCTGTTCGTAAGTGACATGGAACTCTCTTATTTATTAAAGCCTTCTTTTCACGAGCTAAAATATCTGTTGGTTCTTCTTCATAAGTGAGATTAGGTCGAACCTCGATCTCCTCTACTGAAACAATATACGATGGACCTAAACGATACTTTCTTAGCATAGACACATGGAAAGCATCATGAATTCACTCAAGTTCTTGCAACAACTTGAGTTTATAAGCTACCGGTCCAATCTTCTCAATAACTTCATAAGGTCCAACATACCTAAGACTCAACTTACCCTTCCTTCCGAACCTCAAAAACTTTTTTCATGGAGAAACCTTCAAGATCACCTTAACACCTTCTCGACATTTCAAATCCACATAATATTTCTGCCTATCTGTTGTTGCTTTCAACCTCTCACATATCAATTTCACTTTCTCTTCTGTGTCTCGAACTAATTCTGATCCAACGACCCTCTTTTCATCTAATTTCGTCGAGCATAAAGGAGTTCTACACTTCCTACCATACAACACCTCTTCAAATGGTGCCATGCGAATACTCACTTGAAAACTATTGTTGTAAGCAAACTCTGCTAATGGCAGATATCGCTCCCAACTACCATTGAACTCGATCACATAGATTCGCAACATATCTTGAATTTCCCTTTTAGATTGGTCATCTGTTTGGGGGTGATAAGTCGTACTGAAAGTAATTTTTGATCCCAAAGTCTCTTGTAAACTCTTCCAAAATCTTGACGTGAAACATGGATCTCTATCGGAGATGAAAGAAACCGAAACTCTATGAAGACATACAATTTCCGCAATGTATAACTCTGTCAACTTCTGCAAAGAATAATTGGTACGCACTACTAAGAAATTCACACTCTTCGAAAACCAATCAACTATAACCCAAACCGAGTCCTTCTTCGATGGCGTCAAAGGCAAACCTGAAACAAAATCCATAGTGATCCTTTCCCACTTCCATTCAGGAATCGAAATTGGTTGCAACAAACCTGAAAGAAATTGATGTTTAACTTTCACCTTTTGACACACCAAACATCGAGCCACAAAATCTATAACCTCACGCTTCAAACTAGGTCACCAATAAACCTCACAAAGATCATGATATATTTTACCACTACCGAGATGAAAGACATAAGGGCTACTATGCGCCTCAGTAATGATCACTTGTCTTAAATCCCCATCTTGCAGCATAGACAATCTACCTCGAAAATTCAAAATACCTTTTGCATCAACATCAAAGTCTCCCTTAACACCTTGCTCAACTTGACGAATCCTCTTCAAGAAATATCCATCTAAAGGCTGCTTCTCCTTAATTTTTTGAGCCAAAGTCGGCCTCACTTGAAGTTCAGCTAACAAACCACCATCACTAGCCAAACTTAAGTTCGCAAACATAGCTCTTAACTTCGACATCAATTTCCTACTTAAAGTGTCAGCAACAACATTTGTCTTCCCAGGATGATACCCAATCACACAATCATAGTCCTTCAAAAGGTCAATCCAATGCTTTTGCCTTAAATTCAACTCATTTTGGGTAAGGAGGTACTTAAGGCTCTTATGATCCACGTAATTAACACAATTTTCCCCATACAAATAATGGCACCAAATATTAAGTGCAAATACCACAATAGCTAATTCCAAATCATGGGTGGGATAGTTGCACTCAAGCATCTTCAACTGTCTCGAAACATAAGCCACAATTTTACCCTCTTGCATCAACACACAACCAAGACTTGAATACAAAGCATCACTAAAAACCACAAAATCTTTTCTAGGTTCTGGTTGAATCAACACTGGTGCCTTAGTCAAAACTACTTTAAGTTGTTCAAAACTCTTTTGTCATTCATCAATCCATTCAAACATCACATATTTCTGAAGTAGTTTTGTTAAGGGTGAAGCAATAAGGGAAAACCCTTCAATGAATATACAATAATAACTAGCCAAACCCTAGAAACTCTGCACTACGGTAACACTCCTATGCGGCTTCCATTCCAATATTGCCTTAATCTTATTAGGATCCTCTCGAATCCCTTCTGTCGATACCACATGTCCTAGAAATGCAACTTCCTTAAGCCAAAATTCACACTTACTTAACTTAGCAAACAATTGTTTATCCCTCAAAATTTGTAAAACAACCCTAAGTTGCTCATCATGATCCTCTTTAGAACGAGAATACACCAAAATATCATCTATGAAGACCACCACAAATTGATCCAAGTATGAATGGAACACTTGATTCATCAAATCCATGAATGTAGAAGAGGAATTAGTTAAACCAAATGGCATCACCAAAAACTCATAATGCCTATATCGAGTCCTAAAAGCAGTTTTCAGAATATCAGACTTCTTCACCTTCAACTGATAATACCTAGACCTAATATCAATCTTCAAGAACACTGTCGCACCTCGAAACTGATCAAACAAGTCATCAATTCGAGGCAAATGAAACTTATTCTTAATAGTTAACTTATTCAACTGCATATAATCAATAAACATCCTCATTTTACTGTCTTTCTTCTTCACAAAAAAAATCGATACACCCCAAGGAGATACACTTGGTTAAATGAGCCCTCTATCTAACAACTCTTGCAACTGAATCTTTAACTCTTTGATCTCCTTTGGTGCCATGCAATAAGGTGCAATAGACATCGGTGCAGTACTAGGATAAAGCTCAATATCGAACTCGACTTCTCAATTCAGCGGCAAACCAGGCAACTCTTTAGGAAAATCCTTAACAGTACGAATATCCTGAACTCTCAACTCCTTATAATCGAATTCATCACAACAGCTAAGTAAGCTTCACAACCTTTTCCTATAATCTTTTCAGCCTTCATTGTCGAAACTCCATTAGACAAAAATCTCAGTCTTTCACCAACTACAGCAATTTCCAACCTATCACTATTCCTCAAAGTAATTCGCTTCGTTTCAAACTCTAGCTTAGCCTTATGCTCAATCAACCAGTCCATACCTTGAATAACATCAAAACCATAAAATGGTATTTCCATGAGATCCACAGAGAAAACATGTCATTGTATCATAATGGGGCATCTACGATAAACTTTATTCACTACGACACTATCTCCAAAGGAACTAATTACAGTCATACCCAAATCAATCATCTCTACAGGAATCCCTAACTTACAAGCTAATTCACTCAAAATATACGAATGTGTAGAACCAGAATCAACCATGGAAAATAATGGAATAGATTGCAAAGTGAAAGTAGCTGCAATAACATCAGTTGGATCTTGATCCTCAGGTTCCCTAACAGTATCAACCTGAGCTGGACCTCCAGGCTCAACTTGCGAAGCAACAGCGTGAGCAACAATTCATTGTCCAACCGGTCTCCCATTACCTTTACCACGACCTTGGCCCCAAGCAAGGCGTAGAAACAGGTGCTGAACTCTGAGTATGTGAAACCTCAACTCTCTTCGGGCAATCCCTCAGAAAATGTTCTTTCGAACCACACTTATAGCAACCACTTGTCAACTTATGACACTCTCCAAGATGCCTACGATCACAATGCGCACAAAGTGGCCATCCAGAACCACCAGTCCAACCACCAGTGTTAGCCAACTTTCGAAACATATCAGTACCACTGAACAAGTATAGATAATTTTACCCTGAGTATCGATACTCATGGAAAAATATTGATTCCGACTAGCGAAACTGACTTCTTACACTTTGAAAATATCAGAGGTATCATTTTTAAAGCCCAAATATCGATATCTCTATTCTAGACCTTAAAAACTCAGCATGTATCATCACATAGATCATTCCCAACCATTCCTTAACATCATGCATCAAATACTACATAAATTAAGCACCAAAATGTCCCAAATAACAGTCCCAAGCATCATATTTTAAGTCCACCAATTTCCAAGTATAATAGGCATGCAACCAATTAAAAATCATAGTAAAACCAACATAAAGTCTACCACATTGCCTTTTATTCCCAAAACAAAAATAATTAAAAGAACATCTACTAAAAGCAACTAAAGTTTTTGGCTTATATCACCCCTCGAGACCACACCGCTCACACTGGCAATACTTATTTGAAATGGTTAAAAAGGAGTGAGTGAGCTTACCAAGCTCAATGAATGCTCAGAATAATTACTACATAAACAAGTCATTATACAACAACGAAACAAACATACAACACATTCATATCATCCTCAACTCTTATGTCACATTTACACGTTTAATCATCTTTCATGAATTATTTTACACATTAATCACATGAATATTTAAGCATATGTTACAGCACATATAAATCACATTTAATCACATTCAGTCACGTTTTATGATAGTTTGGCTCTTGAGGTTATGAAACTTAAAGTGGACTCTATCACCACTCATCGGATACACGGAGCTTCAATACACCAGAATGACTCGTAAAGTCGAATATGTCCCATAAGTGAAGCATATAGCTAATACTCTCCAACACACCAAACACACATATCCCGGTGAATAAAGCTTAGTTCGCATTCCCTTATCTCTCTAAAAACTATCATTGGGCCTCAACGTCCCAAAAATTACATCACAAAGGTGACTACTCACAATTCTATGACATGCCAACTATATCTAATGGACTCATAAAATCACAAGGCCAAAATATCCACATTATTACCACATATTTACTTACTAATTTTCGCACATTTTCACTACATATTCACATAGTTAGCACATTATAATTACTGTCACATGGCATGAATAACATACTCACATATTTACTGTCACATGGCATGAATAATAAACCCACATATTCTCTTTCACAACAATCATCACAAGCTTATGGCACATGTCATAGCATCTCATATATGTTTATATTTTCACAATTGCACAAACAGACATATATCGTATTTAGTCATAGGCGTGAGAACACTTGCACTTGGAATTTAGAGTAAGGGTTTAGGATACCTCTAAATTCAATTACACAATGAATCATCTATGAACAATGATTCCAAAACACTCACCAACAATACGCTTTCGCTGAAAAGCTAAAAGCTCAAACAAGCTTTTCTTTGCCTTTGTCTCTACTTGTTGAAGGTCCTATTGACTCCGACACTTCAACAAGACAAACCACACAAACATACAATCAACAATCAGTTATTAACTCACCTTAAATAGTCAAAAACAATAGTCTAAACTATGTTCTCTTTTAATCAAAACCTTCGCCATAGAAAAATTTAAATTCGAATATCTCAGCCTACGCTTAATCTATTCGCATGAAACTAATTTCATTCATCTGCATATTCATCTATGACTAATTCTCCACCTCTAAACTACACAAAACTACACGTTTCAAGGTATCAACATTTTTCAACAAGTTTTGGCCATTATGACGAAAATTCATTAAAACTCGAGAAATCTTTAACAAAACTTTAAAGTAACTTTAAAAACCTTCTAATCATGTTAAAAAACTTGAAAAACACTTTGAAACCATGTTTTAATCCACAATCCCAAAATCCACCATTAACGACTCAATTTTTTACTTGTATTTAAAACATGCATTATAATGGCTATAAATTCAATTTAAAAGTCTAGATATCATTTAAAACTAATAGAAAGACGAATAGTTACCTTTGACGGAAGAAAAATGAAATTTGACACAAATCTAAGAAAACCCACTCTTGAAGAAGATGATGAAATTAATGAGATTTTAGGATGTTTTCTTGAAGATTTATGAAGATTAATGCTATGAGAATTGAGGGAAGCAATGGAATTGTGGTTTGAAGAACAAAAAGTGAAGGAGAGGAGCTTAGGAAGCAAGGGACGGCACAATAATAAAGTAAGGAGAAACTATCGTGAAACAAAACTGTAGGTGGGTGTTCTTTATGTTGAATTTTAAAAAATTGGCTAAACTGCAACATAAATGCTCACAGTTTTGACCTTGCTACAAATTAGTCCTCTTCTTAAAATATTTAAAACTTATTTTCAAAAATTGGTTTAATTTCCTAATAGCCATTGTCGAAAACATTATCGGTTACTAAACTTATGAAATTTTGAGCACATATAGGCTAAAATTCCAAAAATACCCTCAAAACTTCTAGGCCCAATTTTAGGGTGTGACATCTTTGCTTGATCTATTATTCAATTGTGAGTATATAATTAGTAGACTAGAATTGATGACTCTTGTTGAAAACTTAGATAAATGAGATCGAGAGGTAAGTTTATCATGTAAAATTTCGATACAACCAGGCCAAATAGTGAGACCAAGTGGTAAGTCATTCACTAAGGGAACAGAGAGGAGATCCTAGATGGTGGTTCTTTTGTTAGGATGAGACCAAGAAAAAATTCCCAACTTGGAATAATAATTGAGATAGTAAGGCATGCATATTAGGTTCATGATAGTTAGATAATAAATCAACCATCATTTTAATTGCTTACAGTCTACACAAGTAACAAGATAGATAGTTAGGTTTTTAAGTTTTTGCATTACTATTCTTTAAATTGAATAGCCTAGTTAATTTTTCATAAGTAGATTAATTGACTAGCGCTTTGCCTTATTAATCCCCGTGGAAGAACTATTCTTGGAGGTTACATTGTTGATATTATTGTTGTGTTTCTGAGTAAGCATAAATGAGCAATGAATTATTTGAGTAAAATGAATTTATTAAAAATTCTTTAAAGTTCTTATTTATTAAAAAAAGTACAAATTATAAAAATCATAAAAAATTATTAGAATTA
>CM025148.1:17571267-17582527 GCA_013467495.1 Gossypium gossypioides | reverse complement strand
TAATTATAACTATTTTTAAACATCTTAAGAATTATAAAGAATTACAGAGAATTCTTCAAAAATATTTTTAAAAAATCTAAAAATATTTAAAATTCTAAAAACAATCTAAACTTTTTTTAATTTATAAAAATTCTAAAAATTGTATTAAGGTTTCAGTGAATATAAATCATTGTTTTTCCCAAAACAACTTGCATATTTTAAAAGAATATTTTTGTCAAATTCTACAACTAAGTATTAGTGACTAACCTTGCATGCACTTGTTAATTAATTCACTCCACACATAATCATTTCTTATCATAAAATCACTTGTTTTACAAGTTTCACTAACACATGAATATTATTCAATTTAGTCCCTCAAGCTAGTATATCATGTACACATGAACTTGTTTACATTTCCAACTTTTGTTTCACTTAACATATCACTTTCTCACTTTAATTCTTATAAATTATAAATATTATTTCTCCTGGGTTCCTTTACACTAATATTATTTTAATTTATTCTACATTGACTACACTTATTTTATCACATGCTTCACTTCAATCCTTTGAAAAATAAATAGAATTCATATAAGTACTTACCTATTTTTGCTAGATGTCACTTCCTTTGTTTCACTTTTCTCCCTTTCTCACTTTTGTTACTTCTTTTCCTTTGTTCACAATTTTTTCATCACTCTATTTCTTTCTCTTTTCACTTTGATTTCTTCACTTTCTTAACTTTCTCTCATCTCCATCCATGAACTCTAACAAGAAAACTAAGTTTTTTATGTTGTTAGGCACTTGATTTCACATGAAAATTTACTTAAAAATCAAAGGTCTTGGGTAGTGACTTGTAATTTGAATTAAGAACGACCAAATTGAAAAAAACCAAAATTTCCTTTCTTCTCTTCTCGTGGGATGTGTATATGAATGGGAAATATGAAGACTTTTCTTCATTTGTTTTAATAATTACCTTAACAAAATAATAAAAATATCTTAAGATAATAATTTCAATCCAATGGTTAAAATTTCATCTAACTTTCCATCAAAATTCAAGGCCATATCATGCCAAAATTTCCTAAACTAAAAAATATTATTAACATAATTATCTTTAATCAATGGCCCATATTAATTCCCACATCACCAATCAAAATCAATAGCTCAAATTCAATACACATGTATAAGGGCATTTTGGTGTTTTTTGCTAAAAATTATATCATTTGGAAAATGTTCATTTTGCCCTTGATAATCTTTAACATTTACTTTTGAGTCATTTTCACTTTTGGTAAAATTATAACTTTAGTCCTTCAACTTTTCCACTTTTTAATTTAACCTTTAACTTTTGAATTTTTATGATTTGACCCCTTCACTTTTTACAACTTTACAATTTAGTTCATGCTCCAAAGTAATATCTCATGACATATCACTTATTTCAAATTCCTTCGGCATCTACCAACCTTCTCTACTATCACTAATATACTTTATTTCATTTAACCTAGAAATCCACTATGCATGTTTTCAATTTAGTACCACTTATATAGCATAGTGGTTTTAGGGGTGTTACAACTAGTGTAAGAGATGGTAAAGAAGGAAATCATAGCGTATTTACTAAGTTCTTTGAGCTTAACACATTAGTGGTTTAAAATGTGTAGGTGGAAGATCCATTTCGAGAATATAAAGATCGTTTCCTGAAGAATCACATTTACGCAAGAGGCTTGAAGGGCGTAGAAAATTTAGTTTTGTAATAATTGAATTAGAGGAGTTTGAAATGTCATGTACATAGACTAAGTGTATTATATGTCAAATTTGTAAGCTTTATAATGTGTATAAGTGCTTTTAATATGTTTAAGATAAATTGTGTTGTTGATTTGACTATGTTTTCAAAGGTGAAATAGTGCTCAAATCAGTGTTGATATTGTTTTAAAATGATTTGGAACTTAATGGTCTGATTTGTTAATGTTTGGGGATGATTTGAAGTGTTTATGAATGGCTGTTGGTGTGCATACGTTGAAATATGCAAATATATATATGAAAGAGAGTGTGTGTGTACTATAACTGTATAGGTGAAATTGTAAATATATGTGTTACAACGAAATACCGAAAGTATTTTGAGTATCAAACCCAAAGGAGATTGTGCGAAATATAGCAAAGAACATAAGTAACATGCGAGAGAGCTTATCGAATTATTAAAGCAACAACTTTATACGACAATCCAAAACAAGTGATTTTTTAAAATATCCTAAAAAGCAATTAAGCATTAAAACTCTCAATTAAAGGAAAACAATAAAGGCAACAATGGTGACCCGTTAATCTTCATGTTAACAATGAATTTACGCCTAAGGGACCCAATTGATAATTTCCTCACTCAACAAATTTATCCCTTCGACCTCAATTTTATCAAATAAAGAACTTAATCAAATTACCTTCTCAATCTCACTCAATTAAGCTAAACTAAATGAATTATTACACGATAGATTCTCCTTTCGATCTCACTTATCTAAATTTCCATCTAAAGTTATCAATTCTAAGTTTTACAGTTTATTCAATTTACTCCAAATTATTCAATTGAACATTTAGACATAAGTTCACATGCTAACAATCTAATTAACCAATCACTCAATGAATTTAAAACATACCCATAGCACAATTAAACGAATAAAAAAATTTCATACATTTAAAACTCTATGTTGCGACGTTGGGAAGGTGTGGTCGTGACACTGCTACTCAAAGGACCCTAGGTCGCGACACCATAGGTCTGATGTTGAGACCCTGCGAGTCAAAGGCCTTGGTCTCCTTGGTCCATCTTAGGGGCTATGTCATGACATCATAGGCCCGATGTTGCGACCTTGCAAGTTAGGGAGCTTGGTGTTGCAACACCACAAGTCCAATGTCGTGAACCTTAAAGCTTCTCGAGGTGGCTTCTTTGGCTTGGTGGAGCAAGGAAATGTCGCAACATCAGGAATTGGTGTCGTGACTTTGGAGAAAAAAACTCCAGGTTGTGACATTAATCTCCTGATATTGCAATGCCACAACTACTTGTTTGCTTCCTTCCTCATTCTCCCTTGGTTAAGTCTCTAAAAATGCTTGAACCACACATGAAGCTCAAATGGGCATTTAATTGAGGTTTTTATTCATAAAAACATCAAATAAGCTAAAAATTTCTTTTAAAGTAAATTCTAATCTAAGTATGGAAAAATGATAAAAAAAAGGCTCAAACAACTACTAGAAAACAAGCTCTTTAAGTGCAAAAAGTGCTTAATTTTTATATTGAAATATGACGTATCAATGAACAATATTTCAAGCCCCTACATCTATGTATCAAAACCTTGCCTAGAGGTATTGGTATATGCAAGTCAATTGCTTAAACACTACAGTAATAGGTGGATATATTGGTACATGGGGAAAGCTATCGATACATCTCCTTCAATGCCTATAAAAGTCTTTTTTTTTATGTCTCAAAATGACCCCAAATGATGCCCAAATGTTTTCATTTTGTAACGGGACTTTGGGAAGGGTCTAAAAAGATTTATAACACCTTGAGAAGGTTTGCAAAATGATCAAAAGTATAAAGAAATTTTTTTCAAGAAAAATGTAAAATTTTAAGTTATTGAAATACCCGAAAGTTAGTTTTATATATTTAACATGATCAAGTATATAGAAAGTAATTCAAAATAATTTTTACAAGTGCTTTAACCTATACGTGTTGACAATTGTTCAAAGAGGATTCTATTAAGTTATTTTGAACAATGATTTTGATAACAAAAATTTTGTTTAAGCCAAAAGGGTCTCAATGACATCTCTTATTCATGACAATCATCGAATGGGGTTAGGGGTATTACAACGTCTATTCACTCAACTTATTTACTGATCACAACCTCTCCCCTACTATACTGTGCATCCTCTCTCTAACCACCCAAACCTACAACCTTTGCTAAATCGGCTTTGCTATGTTCCACCTCTTTGTCCTTATCTCAACCTAGCTTGACTGAATTTACTTAATCCGGGTTGGAGGTGCCGTAGTAGGGAGAATCCACTATTATTGGTTGATATTACAAGGAGAAGGTTTTGATAAGCGAGGTTCTCACTAGGAATAAAGATGGAGAGGAGTTGGAGCATAAAGACATTTTTTAGGTATTTTAATTTAGATTGAGATTTTAAGGCTTCGATTTCAACAAAGAAAATGCGATCGATGATTGGATAAGAAAAAAAGAACATTTGATTTTCTAAAATCTGGCTAGTTTTAGAGTTCTTTCAAATGGGAAAAAAATGGCTCAATGTTTGGTTTCTAGTCACAACAGAAACACAACTATGAGGGATTTGATTTTAACATCGAAACAGGGATCAAAATAGTGGGTCGATAACGATGTCGCGATCGCTATTTCACGATAGTGACGTTGTCTGTGGTCGCTAAATAGTCAAATAGTAGTGTGAAAGAAATTCACACTAATCGCGGTGCATAATGGCCATGAAAAGACGTCATTGCAAAAATAGCAACAATAACGAACCAATATTCACCATTATCACCGTCCCCAAAAGAAAAAGAAAAAACAAGACGAATCCAAAAATTTTAGTCAAGTAACAGTGGAAGAAGTACAAAAGAAAAAAATTGGCAGCAATAACGTGTATCAATTCATCATAGCAGTAAAAAAATTAAAGAAAATGCTAAATTTGACTTTTAAAGATAAAAAATACATTCAAATCAAAACAATTTTTTAAAAAAAGTTAACAAGTTTTATCTCTAAATCCTAAAAGAAAGAATTCATCGCTTATCTCAATCTCATTTTTCAAATCTCATACATTTAATCAAAATACAAAAAAAGGAAAAACCCATCTACAACACCCCCTAAACAAATTGAATTTGAACTCCATGTGTTGGCTTGATAGTCAGGGTGTTTGCTACCCCAAGTATGGTTTGGGTTCGAGTCGCGTTAATCGCATTGCTGTTAGAGTTTTGCCATCCTCTTGTAATTCTTCAAAAAATTGAACCAATTTAAAATTTTAAGTAAGTACCTTATATTTATCTTGATTTATTTATTTATTGTGGTTGAGGCAAAAAAATGAAAGCACGCCATGGTTGGTTGCTTAAGCGGTTGGCTTGGTGGTTCTCGAATTCTCTATTATTTTTGGAATTCAAATAATAAGTAAAAGAGAAGAAGATTGAAGATACAAGTTTGAGAGAAATTGAACCAAAATTTGAATGAAAAAAATTGAATGTCTTGAGGCATGATGAATTCAAAATGGGGAAGAAAGTGAGGTGGGTAAGGGTGTTCATAGTTCGGTTAAAATTGAATTAACTGATCGAACCGATCTAATTAGGTTAATTGATCGGTGGCCAAATGATTTTTTAGAGTTCTAGTTATCAGTTAATTCAGTTTGAAAGTAGGTAATTAACTGAATCAACCAATTAACCGAAATATTTGTTGTTTTCAAGACTTATGTAGTGTTTGGTTGTTAACTTTCAAAACTCGTGTATTGTTTCTAATGTCTTATTTGTTGTTTTCACCTCCATTTAAATTTTTTTAAACTATTAAATAAAAGAAAATTAACATTAACAATGTATTTTTTATATGTTTTATCCTATTATTTTAACCAAAAGACAAAAACATATAAATTTCAGTTAATTCGGTTAACTAATAGAATTAACTGAAATATTTTGATTCAATTAATTTATTTGAAAAAACTTCAGTTTGATTAAGGTTAAAGATTTTTACATTTCGAGTAATTCAGTCTAGGTATTAATCGAATCGACTGTTTAAACACCTCTAGAGGTGGGTGGTAGATTATAGGATTTTGATTGGTGAAAGTAGGCTTGGCCAGTTTGTTGAGTTTTAAGATTTTTCTAAGTGGATTTTTTTAAAGACAAACGATTTTCTATTCAGTTTTAGTTTTCTTTTCTTTTCAAGTTCATGTATTCGGAACTTTTCTATTCCGATGTGAAGACAGTCTCGAGCAGAGATTGCTTCGGATCTGCACTTATATAAATATATTCATGAGTATTCTCCTATCTCTTATCTATTTTTTTTAATCTTTCGTTAATTTGGCCAATTGATGTTTGTATGAATAATTGAATAGATTATTGTACTTTATTTATACCTTGCATGATTCGTTTATTGAATTAATTAATTCAACAAGTCGATTACTTAACAAAAGAATAAGGGTTCATAATAGGATTAGTTGGTATAGATTACGTGTTCCTAAACCCTAAATTTGACAACCCTAGGAAGTAATCATAGGGGAGACGAGGTTGGGAGACAAGTCGAGCCGAGTAAATTGTGGTTTATCCTAGCAGAGAAAGTAAGGTCGAGAGATAACCGAGTATCCATCGATTAATTAATTAGTAGAGGCTGAGAGGTAATACTAGTTAATTAATGGCTAATTCACATTAAAAACTGAGTTTTGAAATTAGTTAATATTATGTTTATTAATTAGGGATTTAATCGATCATAGGCTAGAAGCTCGAGTTGTCAACACTAGAAATTGGAAAGTCCATTAGGGTAATTTAGGTTAGTTAATTTAATTAGTTTAATTGAAATATTAAATTGGATTTGCACTACTAATTCGTGACTCGTTTAAATTAGTTATTTTTTTAATTAATTTAATATTAATTCTCCAACCTACATTCCCTTAGGTACAGTCCTCGAAAAACTTATCGGTGTTCCATTGTAACATATACTATATTATAATTTGACCCATACGCTTGCGGACATTGCCGATTTAGTTTAATATATTTTTGGTGTGATATTTATTCTATAAATGATAATACGTTTATAGGCGATCAGCTATACAAGGTGATTACAGTTGAGAGTTGAATTGATGAGTTACTCGACCAAAATAATAAGATGTTGAATTGAAAAAAATTGACATGAATAATTAACAAAAAATTGAAGTGAGCCTTTATACAAGATATAATAGTGATGATTTAGGCTCAACAAACAAGATAATGGGGCTATAACATGAAGAATGATCCCACAATTGAACAAAATACCCTAAAGTTTTTCCACGTTTTTTTTTGTTGTTTTTTTCACATTAATGGTATTTTTTAAAACAAATTCAACAATATGAATGATCGAAAATGGTTAGGCAACTTGCCAAAATCTAATCTCGACTAAAGGAAAGTAAGAAAAGGGTAATTCAAAGATTAATGGGTTTTGAAGGGTTAAAATAAGTGGGTGATAAATGAACAAAAAGGGATTAGGCTCAAAGGAGTTTACTAGTGGGCAATAAAGTGAGTAGGCTATTCAAAGGCTAAGTGCGTTGAATTCTAAGTGCCTCTATCATCTCAACATATCAAATCATCAATATGGTTTGACATGCATAACAAAAGCAAGTTCTAGAATAATAGACCTAGCTGACACACTTAAAACAAAAAAATAACATGAGCATAAAAGGATGGATGCTCTAAAGGCTCAAAAGCTCATATAAACATGGTTTTGATGTCAAAACTTGTAAATTTATAATTCAAGACAATTATTAAATTCAGGGAGAAAACCAAAAATAGAGTTTATGATCTGACCTAATTAGGGTTACTAAACAGCCCAAAAAATCTAATTAAGTTACATTCTGTGGACAAAAATACCCAAGCTTAATTTTCCTAATCGTCCCCCAGTGTCCCGATACCACAGGACTAATGTCGCGATACTGCCTTCAAATTCTAGATACTTTGGCTTCGAAGTCTGGTGTTGCAACACCACTCCTTGGTGTCGCGGCGGTGCAGTCGTCCTTCGTCTTCTAAGCCCGAAAATAGTTTCCTACACACTAGATAGAGCTGTTAGATCATCCTTAGGCCTGTAGTGGCCCATTAGGTCATAACATAACTCAAAATTGCATAAAAAACTTTATTTTGCATAATTTAAACATAAAGCAATAAAAACTGGAAATGAAATAAAAATATATAAAAATACTAGAAAATAAGCTCGTTAAATGGTGGAAAGACCTTAATTTGCCACAACAAATTGTGGAAGATCAACTCTCTCATGCATTAAAGTAAAAATAAAAAATGCATAAAAAGCTACAAATTATCGTAAAGAAAAATTAACAAAAACTCTAGATTTAGAAAATATAACTCTCATGTAAAAATTAAGAAAATTGCTTAAGAAAACATGCAAAAATTTAAGAATTAAGTCAAAAAAAGTATAAAATCCTCCCCACACTTAATATGTACATTGCCCTCAATGTACGAACAGAAACATAATAAACATAATAAAATAATAAAATAAGGAAAAAAACTTAATCTGCCCTGAATTGGGATGAATGTGTAGATATAGTGAAATCTTAAAGCATTAGAGATCCAAAGTTAAGTAAAGCTATCCTTGCAATAGTCCAAAGAAAACAAAATAAAATAAAAAGGAAAAATAAATAGAAATAAAATGAAAACGGATCTAGTGAAAAAATAAAATAAAAAAGGTTCCAGTATCCACACGACTGTGTCATCAGCCTATGTGGATTTGAGGAACTATGTGGTTCAAGGAAAACTCACACCTCAGTATTCACATGACTATTTCGACATCCTGTGTGGATTCGAGAATTGTGTGGTTCATGGAAAAATCACACCCTAGTATTCACACGGCCGTGTGATCAGCTTGTGTGGATCTCGGGAACTTTGTGATTTCAAGGTTGATTCTTTTCTTTCTTTTCTTTTTTTTATGAGACCTAAAATGCATCCAATTAACAAAATCAAAACTCCAAAGACAAAGAAATAACAATGAAGAAAAAAAATCAACCTAAAACTCACGCATGAACACATGAAATAAAAAAAACGATAAGCACTTAGGTTGCCTCCCAAGAAGCACTTGTTTAAAGTCTAAAGCTCGACTTCCCTATATAACACATGATCAATCGGGATCCTAAAGTTGGAACTCCTCTTTCCCATTACCAACAACACTACCAAGATAGAGTTTGAGACGATGACTATTTACCTTAAATGTGTCATATTCAAGATGTGTTACCTCAATTTTTCCAGATGGAACCACATGTTTTACCATAAATGGACTTGACCATCTTGACTTAAGCTTTCCAGGGAGCATTCGTAACCTTGAGTTGTATAGAAGCACTTTATCTCCAACTATGAATTGATCTGCCCTCTTTAAATGAGCATCATGGCATTGTTTTGTTACTTCTTTGTACATTCTTAAGTTTTCATAAGCATTTTCTCACCATTCATCTAGCTCATTAAGCTTCAACATTCTGTTTCCACTTGTCCTCTGGGATTTATCACATTGAACAAGACACAGTTCCAACGTGTCTTTATGAGTAATTTCCTGTAAAGAATGCTGAGCTGCATGATCAATAGAATTAATATAATAACAAGTATCATCTTGCTCACTAGAAACTCGCATAACATCATGTGTTTGAAGAGTAATCCCTTCATCACCTACCTTGAGTACAAGTTTACCATTACCAATATCAATAACAACTCCAGTAGTGGCTAAAAAGGGTCGGTCTAAAATTAAAGGTACCTCAACAACCTCATCCATGTCAAGTATCACAAATTCATCAAGGAATATAAATTTAGCTACTTTAACAAGCATATCCTCAATAATACCCCTAAGATACTTAATTGATCTGTTAGTTATTTGTATGTTCATCCTAGTAGGTTTTGGTTCCCTAGACCAAGTTGCTTAAACATTTTATAAGGCATTAAATTGATGCAAACACCTAAATTTTTAGTGAAATCGGAATAGTGGTTTCGAGACCACAAATCTGAGGTCAGAAGAAAATTTATTTTAATATTATTTTGTGGTCTATGGTGTAATAGGAATGTCAATGAAAATTTAGTTAAGAGATTTTATCGATTACATGTCTAATTAGTTAAAAATGACTAAATTGAAAAAGGTGCAAAACTTGCTAACTATGATAGTTAAGTGATTAAATAGCTTAACTAGTAAATAAGGAAGGACTTAAGGCATAAATATGCCTAAAATGGGTGGAAGAGGTAGCATAACCTGGAAAATTAATAAAATAAAAATCAATTAATGGTAAAATTGTAAATTTTGCAAAATTAAACTATAACAAATGGAAAATTAAAGAATTCTAGGCATTTCATTATCATTTTTGGTTCTAAGAGTAGACATTAAGGAGGGTTTAGGCTGGTTATTCAATTTTTGCTCCATGTAAGTTCAATTCTTACCCGTTTCTTGAAATTTTTATGTTTCTGATATTGTTACAATTAGGTCAAATTGATCTTTACCTTAGTTTTTGAGTTTATTGAAAATCTTGGAAGTTACCATTAATTAGTTCATATGATTTTAGTTATTAGATGATGAATTTGAGATGTTGATGGGTATTTAAAAGTATTTTCTTAAAGAATTTTGATGAAATAATGACTTCGGGATTAAATTGAAAAGATGTTGAATTCATGGAAAATTCTAAATTTTATGAAATTCATGGGTTGCTGTTGTTATATATGAAAATTTCTAGACTTGGGATGAAGATTAAATTTCATGAATTTCATATTCTGAGCCTAGGGACAAAATCAGAATTAATTAAAAGTATAGGGGAAAAATGGTAATTTTTCCTAAGGTGTGAACTGGATTGAATTGAATATAAATTGTATTAAATTGATGTTTAATTCATTTGTATAGATCCGAATAAATCGAATACGGAGTTAAACCGAGGAAAAGAGAAAGTAGCGGATTAATAACTTTTGTGTGCACGAACATTGTCGAGGTAAGTTCGTGTAACTAAGTTGTATATTTATATTTTTGAATTGAATGTTGTGTATGTGAATTAAATTGTGTAATTGACATGTATAAAAATTGAACACACATCCAAATATATCCGACAAGTATTAAGTCCCGTTTGAATAAATAAAATTTGATGGATACAAGGTTCCTGATTGGTTGTGGTCTTGCATGTATTGTGGACACACCACAGCTCGAAAGAGCATCCTGTTATTAGCTCTCATGAGCTTTCCATTATATGGTTCTTGCGAGCTTCCCGTTAATATCTCTTTGGAGCATCCCGATTTGGTTGTGATCCTACATATGTTGTGGACACACCGCAGCTTTTATAAGCGTCCCGATATATGACTCTTCGTGAGCTTCCCGATTAAATGTTCTTTTTGAGCTTACCGTTAATGGCTCTCCAGAGCTTCCTGTTACATGGCTCACATGAGCTTCCTGTTATATGGCTCGAAAGAGCTTCTCGTTTATGTACTCGTATGAGCATTCCCGAATATGAATTGACGGAGTATAGATTTTGTACACTTCGTGTGTACTACCCGGGTATCCATCGATATTTTAAATGATTCAACGGGTAAAATCCTGATATGAGAAAAATAAATGAA
>CM025148.1:17542088-17552120 GCA_013467495.1 Gossypium gossypioides | reverse complement strand
AGGAAATAATTTTGACTTTTATTTAAATAATAACATTTTTTTTATTAACGATTTATCTTGATAAATAAATAACTACTCTATCATGATATTTTATGAGAAATATCACGATATTTATAGGGAAAGATTTTTTAAAAATTAACACTTTTTAAGTTCATAACGCTTTATGAGAAATATTTTATTTTTTATTGTATTATATTGTGATTTATAAATTTGTCTTAAAATATTTAGTGGTTATAAATTTTGTTTTTATTTTGGAGAATACATTTTATGATGTGTGTAAAAAAATTATTTTTTGTTATAAAATAAAAATACAGAGAGTAAATAACAAAGAAAATGGGAGAGCAAAAGAGAGTGTATTTTATTGATCAATGAGAATTCTCTATAATGTTTCTTCAAAATCTATATTTATAGACATAAGAAGTATAAATGAAATAGAACTCTATTTCTAATGACTATTAGAATTTAAAGTACATCAAAACTTATCGTTGATTTTTAACTCTAATATTTTTAACAACAAGATATTTATAACACTCCCCCTTGGATGTCCATTGGTAGATAATATGTCTAGTTAAAACCTTACTAAGATAAAAACCTTATGGGAAAAATAATTCCTAGTGAAAGAAAAAGAGCACACATATCTATAATATGCATAACATGCTGCCCTATTAAAAACCTGTCCAAGAAAACTCAATGGGACAAAACCTCGGTTAAGGAAAAAAGAGTACAACTCGTGTTTGCTCCCCCTTTTGAAAACATCGTATAATATCTCATATGCTACTTATTCAATCTTGAATACTAGCTTTTCAAATGATCATTTGAACATATTTGCTAAGCATTTATACCACCATTCTTTTGAAAGTCATGAGTTAGGAAAATTTTGGAGAAATATATTTTGATCTCTTCAGAAATTTTAACAATAATCATATCAAACTTTAATCATGATCTTCTATAAAAATAAAAATATGTATTTTGGATCATTTTATAATCCTCCTTCAACTACTATTCACTAAACCAAATTTACCACATATGTTTAAATTATTTCAATTCATATAAATGAACAATTTCCCGAGATTTTCAATATGCTCCTAGCATTCTAAATCCTTCAAGGATTTTAATATAAACTTTACTATATAGTGATATAGTGATTCATAAAATGTTGTAACAACAACCATTAAATGCAAGTTAAATCTTTTATGAACTGTCAGTTTAATAATATATCTAAAGGTTATTATATCCACCACAAAATAATATTATATATTTTCATAATCAGTACCAGGACCTAGCGAAAAACTTTATTTTTTATTCAGTTTTAGCAAAACTACTTCATTTGTACCCTCTTGGCTTTATGCCTTTAAATATTTGGACTACTGGTCCAAAAACTCCACGAATTTAATTGTACTTAAGTTGTGTCTTTCTATTTTGACCAATCTATTCCATATCTATATTTCTCAATAGATTTATTCAAGATTATCTTTTCAATTCATTATTTCAACAATAATATTGCATGCAAAACCATTGTCGACCACTTTTATTATCAAATCCACATTTTCTCGAATTGACATAACTTATCAAGATTTCTTTATTTTCACTATTTTAATCTTCAATTTAAGGTACCTGAATATCTTTTAGAGTTTTAGTTATTAGTTATGTCTTGGGTCTCTTCTGGAGCACCCGCCTCCACTATATGACCATATAGAAGAATTTTCATCTTTGGAACTGATAATTTATCATTTATTCTAACTTATTGTCCTACTAGGAATTTGATTCAAGTTAAAATATTAGATGGTATATAATACTTGGTTATTCTCATTAAGTTTGTAAATATATCTGACAGTTAACTTGTAATAAAGTGAGTTATCCTTTTTGAACTTCTGGTTCAAATTACTTTCTTTGATAACTCATTACAAGCAGTGATTTCATTCAGCTATTATTTCTCTCCCCCCTAATATCAGGAAAACTATCAAATCAAAATAGTAATCACAAATCATGTCATAATTTAATCTACAATACATTAAAAACATTTAATAATACAAGGAGACTTGTAATTAATATATATTCCCAACTTTCTTTAAGGACCCACTCATCTTTGTGCATTGTGGTGGAGCAATTGGAACATATACACACATACAAAAATTCAAAGATGGGAAATATTTTGCTCTTGACCGAAAACGAATTGTAATGGGGAGTATTTATAACTTATTGGTTTGATGTATACAACACGTAGATCAACATAATCTCATGTTGAAATAGGAAGTTTAGCTCTCATAAGTAATTGTTTAGATATTAATCAGAGACGTTCAATCAATAAGTTCTCTAAACCATTATGCGTATAAATAACAAGTTTTTACAAAAACAATTCAAACTCATATACAACAATCAATAAACTCATCAGCATTAGTAAGATGAATTGTCTTAATTGCATAATCTAAAATTAATTATTTAAACAAGCAATCTTGCAAACGATAGGTTGCAAGTTGATAAAACATATGTGATTATTTTGTAGATACATCTACCAAAATCATACAATATCAAAACAATCCACATGGTGAATGAATGAACCCATATTCATTTGAGAAATACAAGACATTAAATCTCAACTTTAGCTAGTAAGTTTCTAATAATCGATTTTCATGAAGAACAAGCAACAAATTAGAATTCTTTAAATTAAAGAATTTTCTGGTTCTTTAATGAATTCTCAATTAATTTTAGCATCATATATGATCCAGGATGGTCTAACTGGTCACGCCAAGTAGTAAATGTATTTGTATCAGTAAACTTTTGATTTACTTTAACATGTATTTCAATTGTACTAATAATGTCAATATAAATTGTGACAAATTGATAATTTTACTGTCATTCCTTTTACTTTGTATCTACATATAAGTATTATTTTGACATTTAATACTGGAAATGTAACATTCTAAATTTTAGCTTAAAGTTTTGTGATATTATTTCAAAGTTGAGTGAATAGCCAAGGGGTTAAAAGAAAAATAAGGGAGCAAGGTAATTAGATCAAGGTTTCAAGTTCGAATCATTTCTCTTGCAAAATAATTTGATTTTACAAAAATCCCTCCTTTTCCTTTTTTTGTGCTGCCCATACCTAGGAAAACAAGGTATAAATATCACTTTTATTTATTTTTCAACTTTTAGTCATTTATTTTAACCCTAGCCGCTCCACCCTCCTCTTCTCTCCCTTTCTCTTAATTTTTTCTTTTCTTTTTCCTTGTTTGCCGTCACCCAAACCACCAAGCTCCACCACCTATTTTGGGTTTTTGCACCATCCCCCTCCGCATATATGTTTTCAGTGCACTGTATCGGGAGTAATGAGGAGAACAACGATTATATCACATTTTATATAAAATAATAGTATAACTGCATTATGTATTATGGTGGTTCACCACATCGAGCTTTGCTTGCAATGATTGGAGTTTGGCAAACGGAATATGGGAAACTTGTGGTGTGTAGCAGATGGTTTTGGTAGGATTTCATTATGCATTATGATATGTCCATGTCACATATGAATGATAATACTTATGTTTGTGTTGCAAATGTAATAGTGGTGAATGATATTTGCATGTATTATTGAATGTTCTTATTAAGTGGACTCATACTAAGCTAGTTAGCTCACCCCATAGTTTCAACCATCTCAAGTAATGCTCGAGACTAGGACTGGACATGGCATGCGGACATACGATGGACTTCAAACTTTATTATTAGTTTGCTTGGGTTTTAATTAAATTTACTTGGTTTTTGGACTATAAAGCTATTTGAACTGTGATTGGGGTTTTTTTCTTCTTTGGGATTTTCATGCATACATACTTGACATATAGATTTGTTTTTTTAGGATTATTTTAAATTGGACAAAGCATGATATCTTACTTAAACAATTAAGTTGTTAATACCGAATTTTCCACTGCGATAAAAGATAACAAAGTTTTCGATAAAGAACGTTGAGTTAACTATTTTCCAAACTACACTAACGCTAATAACATGCACTAAGAATGGTAGGTTTAATTAATAAATGTTTTCCAAAAATAAAAAATATAAACCACGGTTTTTCCTAAAAGAGAGGGTACTTAAGGTTTTCAACGAATGATAAGATAGCAATGTTGCATAGGTGACCAATGTGATCTCCACAATTTGGCCATAACGTCTAGACCAGTTTTGGGAGGTTACAGGAAATGTCTAAATCAATGTGAAGTCTATAATGTCACTAAGTCAACAAAATAAATATAATTTCCAAACAATTATATGCAATATTCACTTTAAGGAATATGCCAAAATCTTTAAATGTCCAAACTGACTTTAATGATAAAAAAAAATTATTATAAAAGTTATTATATTTATTGTAGGCATTCACTTCAAGGAATATGTAAAAAATAATTTAGACAATAATGTAAGAATATATCATATTTCTTACCAATAAGATTATATAGATATGATCTGCTTCAAGGAATGATAAATTAGTATAAATATTTGAACATTCTGTACTAAAAATAAACATTTCGCAACATTTTGAATCATCCATATTCTTCTTATCTATTTGTCAATAATGAAAATTAATTAAATTTTCATAATTGTTATGTATTGTTACATTCACTTCGGGGAATGAAGAAGAATTGGTGGAACGGGTAACTCGTTATTTTATTTAGCCATAAAAAGATATGAGATTAATTCAAAATACTTTTAAAGCCCTTTTAACAAGAGTTTTGCATAATCAGTTAACTAACAAGATTAACTAGGTAGGTCACATATAGAAACAAGCATAAGTTAAATATATGAATAAAAGTCACATCTAAAACATAAAAAAAATGACATAATGAAAAACTAGCAATTCTTTTTCATAATAATCATCATAAACATGCATGAAATTTAATTCAAAATCCAACTATTCATGCTCAAAGAACTCAAAATTTTGGGGTATTTTAGGAATTTTGGCCTATATAAGCTCGAAATTTCGTAAAGTTGGTACTCGATAAAGTTTTTGACTATGACATCTTAACTGTTAAATCAATTTTGGAAAAAGTGTTCTAGAAACCCTTAATTTTAGAAGGACTACTTTGTAACAAATTCAAAATAGTAGGCATTTATGTTGTAGTTTTACCATTGTGTAAAATTGAACCTATTTCTTCCCCATCAACATGTTTTTCACATCTGTTTCTTTTCCCTTCATTGTGCTTGCTATCCCTTGCCATATCCCTAGCTATTCCATTGATTTTTTATTCCCAAACCACAAAACATTGATTTCCTATCATTTCTAAGTCATTTGCCACCATTAATCTCCAAGAAAAACACCCAAAACTCCCTAGATTTTATCATCATCCTCAAACGTGGGTTTTTTAGATTTTCGTCAAAACTCGTTCATCCATTCAACAAAGGTAATCATTCGTGTATCCATTGGTTTTTAATGTTATTTAGACTCTAAAGCTGAATTATTAGCCCTCAAATTGCATGTTTTATATAAAAGCCAAATAATGAACCATTAATGGTGGATTTCGGGATTTTGAGTCAAAACTTGGTTTCAAAGTGTTTTCAACTTTTTTAGCATGATTAAAAGGTTTTCAAACTTATCTTGAGGTTTCATTAATGATTTCTCGTGTTTTAATGAATTTTGTAAAAATTGCCTAAAATTTGCCGAAAAATGTCGATACCATGAACTGAGTAGATTTGCCTAGTTTAAAGGTTGCAAATGAGTAGATGTTAAGTAGATGAACGGAACTTATTTTAAGCAAAAGGTTGAGTATAGATCGAGATATTAGTATGTAAAGTTTGTAATGTTAATGGTTTAAGTTACATGGGAACTTAGCTTCAGCTTGTGTTTTAGTTGGTTTGAGTGAATATTTGGTTGATATTTGACTATTGTTATTGCATGATTTATGTGTTTAAAGCTTCAGATTCGTTAGAGCTTGATACAAGCTAGGGAAGTTTTAATTGAGCTTTCGATTTTTCAACAAAAATAAAAAGTGGTGAGTGTATGGAATTGCCACTCGTAAACATGATTCATGTTTTGTTTGAGAATTTAGATGTAGCCTAAACCCCTACTCTAAACTTTAAGTGTAAGTTTTCTTGAACTATACTTGTCTCGTGGTTATGTGGTTATATAAAATGAATGATATGTGATATATGGATGTGTTGCTTATTGTGTAGAGTGCAATTAGATACATGCAATAAATGTGTAATATATAAGTTATATGACTATGCTAGTGTTTTGCAAAAGATGCTAATAAGCACTGTTGGTGCACGGTTAATCGGTAAGTAACATGTGATGCTTTTTGAATATTTTGGCCTTATGAACTTGGAACCATTGGATATAGTTGACATGCCATAGGATTGTGAGTACTCACTTATATGTATAGAGGTTTTGGGGCCTCACGCCCTGGGACATGTTTGGAGGGATAAGGGAATGTGAGCTAAGCTCCATTCAACGGGTCATGTAACGGGAAATAAAGAGAGTGTTAGCTGTACGCTTCACTTTTGGGACATGTTTGACTCTACGAGTCTATGTGGTGTAAGGAGGTCCGTGTATCCGATGTGTGATGATAAAGCTCACTACATGTTCCATAATCCAAGTGCCATCTTATCGTGTTTTATATAATTTTGTGGAATGTTTTCTATGCTTGAATGAATATGTATATGTGTTATGAGAATGACCTTTAAGACGGAGCATGACTTAATAATATATGATGTTAGACTTATGAATAAGGTGCTTGTGAATAGTTATTTGGTCGTGTTGCATGATGACATGTTTGATCAGTTGAAAGGTGCCACCGTGTTTTCAAAGATTGATCTTTGTTCTGGTTATTATCAATTACGAGTGAAAGATTCAGATGTGCCAAAAATAACATGTAGAACCAGATACAGACATTATGAGTTTCTCGTGATGCCATTTGGCTTAACTAATGCACCTGCGGTATTTATAAATTTAATGAATAGAATTTTCAGACCGTATCTGGATAGATTTGTGGTAGTAGTCATTGATGATATCCTGATATATTCCCAAGATGAAAATGAACATGCTGGCCATTTGAGAATTGTTCTGCAAACTCTGTGTGAAAAACAATTGTATGCTAAATTTAGCAAGTGTGAATTCTGGCTTCGAGAAGTTAATTTTCTAGGACATATAGTATCGGTTGAAGGCATTAGAGTTGATCCGAGTAAAATTTCAGCTATTGTTAACTGGAAACCACCGAAAAATGTGTCTGAAGTTAGAACTTTTTTGGGATTAGCTGGTTACTATCAGAGATTTGTACAAGTATTTTTGATGATAGCTTCACCGATGACACAGCTGTTACAGAAAGATGTGAATTTGAATGGACCAATAAATGTCAGCAAAGTTTTGATCAGTTGAAAGCCCTATTGACTGAACCACCAGTTCTGGTTCAGCCTAAATCGGGTAAGGAATTTGTGATCTACAGTGATGCGTTATTGAATGGTTTAGGCTGTGTTTTGATGCAAAAAGGTAAAGTAATAGCATATGCTTCTAGACAGCTTAAGCCACATGAAAGGAATTACCCGATACATGATCTTGAATTAGCATCTATTGTATTTACTTTGAAAATTTGGTGACACTACTTGTTTGGTGAAAAATGTCACATATTCACCGATCATAAAAGCTTAAAGTATTTGATGTCGCGAAAAGATTTGAATTTATGACAGCGCAGGTGGCTTGAATTATTGAAAGGTTATGATCTGATGATCGACTATCATCCAGAAAAACCAAATGTAGTTGCAAATGCTTTGAGTAGAAAGTCTCTGGTTGCTTTGAAAGCAATGAATACCCGATTGACATTGTCTGATGATGGTTCGATTTTAACTAAGTTAAAAGCTAGACCGACATTTCTACAGCAGATCTGCGAAGCTTAAAAAAATGATGATGAGTTACAGGCTAAATGGGTACATTGTGATTCAACTTTCGGTTCAAAATTTCAGATTGGACCGATTATTGTCTGTTGTACAGAGGCAAAGTATGTGTACCTAGAAATTCAGAGCTTGTACAGAAGATTTTGCACGAAGCTCATAATGGTACTATGTCTGTTCATCCGGGGAGTAATAAAATGTAAAATGATTTGAAAAAGATGTACTGGTGGCTGGGAATGAAACGTGATATTTCTAAATTTGTGTCTAAATGTTTGGTATGTCAGCAAGTTAAAACTGAACATCAGGTACCTTCAAGATTGTTACAACCAATGACAATACCAGAATGGAAATGGGAAAGAGTTACCATGGATTTGTGTCAGGGTTACCCCTATCTCCGAAAAAGAAAGATGTCATTTGGGTAATCGTCGACCGTTTGATGAAGTGTGCACATTTTATTTCGGTACGTATGGATTTCTCCCTGGACAGATTAGTAGAGTTATATATTTCTGAGATTGCTAGGCTACATGGAGTACCAGTCTCCATTATTTCAAACAGAGATCCTCGATTTACATCCCAATTCTAGAACAAGTTACAAGAAGTTTTGGGTACACAGTTACATTTTAGTACTGCATTCCATCCTCAAACTGATGGTCAGTCAGAGCGTGTGATTCAAATTCTTGAAGATATGCTTTGGTGTTGTGTATTAGAATTCAAAGGTAATTGGGAAAAATATCAGTCATTAGTTGAATTCGCGTATAATAACAGTTATTAGTCGTAAATGTAGAACTTCATTGTATTGGACTGAAGTGAGAAAAAGATACACGGAGTTTATTTGATTTGTGAAACCGAAGAAAAAGTGAAAGTGATCAGAGATAGTTTGAAAGCAGCTTCTGATCCTCAGATGTCTTATGCAGATCTTAACAAAAAGAGATAGAATTTCAAGTGGGTGACAAAGTATTCTTGAAAGTTTTACCTTGGAAGAAAGTTCTTCGGTATGGTCCTAAAGGAAAATTGAGCCCACGATATATCGGGCCATATGAGATCACTGAAAGAATCGGACCTGTTGCATACCGATTAGATCTACCTCCAGAGCTTGAGAAAATTCACAATGTTTTTCACGTGTCCATGTTACGACGATATCAGTCAGATCCTTCAAATGTTATCTCTCCGTCGGAGGTCGAGATTCAGCCTGACATGACCTATAGTGAGGAACCGATCAAAATTCTGGCAGAAGAGGTAAAAGAACTGAGAAATAAAAAGGTAGCTTTAGTGAAAGTTCTCTGGCAATGACATGGAATAGAAGAAGCTACCTGGGAACCGGATGAAACTATGAGAAAGCAATATCCAAACCTCTTTACTGGTAAGATTTTCGAGGACGAAAATTCTATAAGGGAGGAGAGTTGTAACAGCCCGTTTTCAGTGAAATCGGAACAGTGGTTTCAAGAACACAAATACGAGTCCGGAAGGAAAATTATTTTAATATTATTTCATGATCTGCATTATGAAAGAAATTTCGTATGAAAATCTCGTAAAGAAATTTTACTGATTTTATGTCCAACCCGATAAAAAGTACCAAATTGCATGAAATGTAAAAGTTGAATTCTAGTAGCTAAAGGGATCAAATAGCTATGGAGTTCAAAATTAGAGGTCTGAGACACAAGCGTGGCTCACACGGCCTGACCACACGAGCATGTCTCTTGCTCACACGGCTGACCACACGAGCATGTCTCTTGGCCGTGTTGTAACACCCCAAACCTAGCCTAAATATTAGGGCCGAATCTGGTGATGTCACATTGTAACACTCCTTACCCGTATTCAACGCTGGAATAGGGTACGAGGCATTACTAGAATAAATACACTTATAAACATATTAAACCGAGTTATAAAATTTCATCCAAATTAAAAACTTTCAAATTATTATCTTCGAGTCGCTAATTAGGGTTGACAAGGCACAATACATACCCATTCATATGCTCAATATATCCGTTAAATCAATCCAATATTGAAGAATTCACTTTATGTCAGAATCAATATTAATCACAATCTTTTCATGTTAATTTCATATATCACTTACTGAACTTCGAATGTAAATTTACAAATATGTATTTCACTAACACATTCTGGTATACACAATGTTTAATTGATGAAATCATTTAATTGAGCTAAATTTCATGT
>CM025148.1:17503172-17520150 GCA_013467495.1 Gossypium gossypioides | reverse complement strand
AAATTAAAAAAGAATTACTAATTTTTTCCAAAGTTAAAAAAGAAAAAAGAAAATTTAAAACTAATATCCGAAACTTCAAAAGAAATATAAAATATTTTCCAAAAAATTATTAAAAATGATAGAAATAAAAATATACAATATTAAAAAATGCAAAAAAATTCTATCTCTTGTATGTCCCTTATCTTATTTTGGAAGAAGTTTTTAAATATATCTGTTCTCAAATTTATGTGCTTTAACTTGAAATTTGATCAAATTATTAGCAAGGATTTAATTTGATTTGTTTAAATTCTTTTAACTTAACCCACATAAATATATTCGACTCAAATTTCATTTCACTCTACTTGATTCACAAAAATTTCAAATTAAGTTTAATTGATAAAATATGACTCGTTAACTTAACTAACTTGAATTCTTTCATTCGATTCGATCCAATACCTAACCCTACAATTGGCTCTCTAAAGGAGTACTTGAATGTGATTCTTTTCAATTATTTCTTTTGAACAACTAAATGGTTACCATTTATGGTATTCATTTAAAATATTATTCTTGCACTTCTTTTATCATAGTCATATACATTTTCAATAACTTAGCCACATAACTTTTATATTGTTCCACTTGACTCTTTTCTTATTATGCACATATTAACAAGATGTTAAGTTTCAATTTCACTTTCTCATTAAGCAAGCGTTTAAGCACCTTATCCAATTCACAGTTCTTGCTTATTAATCCAACCTATCACTTTATTTCACACATATTAAGTTGTATCCATTAACAAATCTTATTAGCATGATTTTTAAATTATTTCACTCTTTGTAAACCTAAGTAAGACAAAATTTGGATACACGAGATTCTAGCCAAATACACCATAGAACTAACATGCTAAAAGCACTACCAACTAAACACACTAGAGATGGATCCATAATGTACATGAGTGCTACGTCTGAAGGCATCTTTTAATCTCAGTCTTCTAGTGCGCGCGCATACACACAAATTAATCCTTGTTGTAACACCCTCAAAATTTCTAATTAGAGACATGACACTATTCTAGTATCGAATAAGTGAATTTATAAGAAAATTTGGAAAACAAGTCAGAGAAATTATTATTTTGAGATTAAATTTTATTTTGGATATGTCAATTAATGAAAATAATTTTAGAAGTGAAATGTGATTTTAAGAACTAAAACACAAATTTTGAAAAGTTTGAGGACTAAGTGCAAATTTGACCAAAATGAGAAATGTGAGCTATTAGTGCCTAACATGGATAAGAATAGGTTGAATTATATGTTAGTTTGATAAAAATCACTTTTATGGATCAAATAGGAAATATATGAAAGTATATGGATTAGATTGTAAATTTTCCAATTTTATTAAAAAAGGGAAAAAGTGTAATTTTCACCATCTATAGATTTATATTAAATGTTACAAGTAAATTATGAGATTTGGAATTCATAATTGCCTATTACTGTGAAAAAATTGTACAAAAAGTAAAAAATGGACAAAATAGTAATTTTGCCATCTAAGGCATTTTGGTCATTTCTCAAGGATAAAGTGATAGGAATAGTATTTAGATAATATATTTGATAATTAGAAATATAGACCATTGGATGTAATTAAATTGAAAAGATGAATTATAAACCACATGATGAGATTTTTTTTGTTGACCTTTGACTTGGTATTTTATGTATTAGGATAAAAAGGGGAAAAGATAAAAAAAAAAGGATCCTCTTCTTTCCCCTTGTTAATGTCCACCATAGAAACAAAGGGACACACTTCCCTTTTCAAAAACTTCACATATCCTTTTAAATCAAACCAAAATTTCAACTTTAAACTTAGATTTCTTGATAAAATCAAGTAGAAAACTTGATTCCAAGCTTATTTCCGCCATCCATTTCACCATTTCAAGTTTAGGGATTTAGAAGTTCATGAGAGAGAAAGATTCCATGAGGTAAAAAAATGGTGTTCTAAATATCCTTTAAGTTATTACTTGATATTATTTTCATGAGAAAGCTTCCAAAGAACGTAAATTGAAAATTTATTTGTTTTGGGGTGTTTAGAAGAGAATGGAAATGGTTGTAGGAAAGCTCCCAAGCTTGTATAAGTGTGGACTCAATTGTTGGAAAGGTTGGAATTGAATTTTTAACTACCCAAGAGGTAAGTACGCTTGGACTTTCACACTTTCCTTATATAAGATAAACTTTGGAATAAGTGATTTAGCTAATAAATGAATGAATTAGAAGATATGTGTTGGAAAAAATATGATTAAAAATGATTTTCTTACATAGAGAAAAATAAAAATTTTGAAAATAGATATGATTTGTGATATTTATAGCAATAAAACCTATATATATGGAGTAAGTCTTAGCATATGGAGGAATGGACGGATGGATAGGGAAATGAAATTTCCTTTAGATTCCACAATTTGGTGTTGCTGGTTGCAAACTATGATGTGTGAAGCTTTGGGCCTTGCGGAGGGGACACTGCGATGTTTGAGCATCAAGGGTAGGAATGACAAAATGGAGGAATGGGCTGATAGATAGGGAAATGGAATTTTCGTTAGATTCCGCAATCCGTTATTGCTGGGTGCAAACCGTAGGTATTATCATGCGATATAACAAGAAGTTTTTTTTCCGAAGAGGACAACTAGTTCATGTTATTCAGTGAGATTGTCCCAAGATGACTCATTTGTGGTGCATGATTTGATGGGTGTTGAGTTGATGGTTATACACTTAAGATCATCTAGTTAAGTAACTTCCCAAGAAGTTATGCTTAAATAGAATGATGGTCAAATGTTAAATGATTATTAGTACGTGCGAATGCCTAAGGAATTAGTTTCATGTACTGATTGGATGGAAATTCATGTTCTTACTAGTTGGTCAAGATTTCTCCAAGGTGACTTGATTCAATGGGTGTAGGAATTATTATTACAATAGCTTACAAATGTCTTCAAAGTTTAATGTAAGACACATGCATCATCTTAATGCATATCGTTAAGTTGCAAAATGTTTTCAAATATTTCCTTATACAAAGATATTAATGAATGAATCTTTTATTTTCAGTTCAAAAACAACACTTACTCCATTATTAAATATTCTCATTAAGAACAAACTGAATGAAAGTAACTATAAGGAACAAAAAAGAAACCTGATGATTGTCTTAAGTTGTGAGAAACTAAATATAGTCATTGATAATAAATGTTCTCCGACCACTCAAGCTGAGGCTAGAAAACGCTTGGAGGAGTCTAATGAGATACCTCATTGCTATATTTTGGCAAGCATAAGCAACAACAACTAAAGAGCTGTAAGATTGCCAAAACAATTCTAGACAAACTAGAAGACATGTTCGGAGTCCAAGTTGCCTTGGCTCGATACTCAACTATTACTAGTTTGATTAATGCCCAACAAAAGCCCGATACTCCAGTCAAAGACCATACGATTACTCTTATATGATACTTTGTAGAGGCCGTAGATAATGAGGCCAATCTGGACCAAAACACCCAAATTGAGGTGGTGTTCAAAAGCTTGTCCAAGTATTTTGTAGGCTTTCGAGCCACATTTAACCCTGGGGATAAGAATCTGATGCTTAGACAAATTATGAAGGAATTACAATCCTATGAGTTGATGCTGAATGGTGGTCAGTTGGCTCGAAAAGTAAAAGAAAACTTATTTGTTGATTCTTCCTCTAAAAGAAAGGGAAAACACGCTAAGAAAAACAAAGCTAAGTTCTTTGAGCCACCTCAAGTGGAAAGGAATAGAACTAAAAAGCCTAAAGACTTATCTAATTCTGAGTGTTTCTTCTGCAGCAAGGAATGGCACTTTAAGGCAAATTGAAAAGAGTGGAAGGATTACCTAGCTACTAAAGGCAAAGGTACAAAACTCTTTATGATAGAATCTTGTTAATTGGAAGATTCAATAGACCACTAGGTCATTGATTCTGGAGCCACTACTCATGTGTTTGTTTCTTTACAGGGGTTCGAGGAGACAAAATATCTTAGAGATAATAGTCTATCATTGCGAACTAGAAATGGGACAACTATGGCAGTTGAAGTAGTGGGAGATGTACATATTTATTTTGATAATATTAGGAAAATTATTTTAAAAGATGTTTTCTATGTACCAAGTTTCAAAAGAAACTTGACTTCTGTTACATGTTTATATAAAGACGGCTTGACCGTGACTTTTAATAATAGTATTACAATATTTAGAAATCGTAAACTTATCTATAATAGATGGTTTTCAAATAATCTCTATTTTATCAAACCAAAGATGTACACACTGCTTGAAACTAAAATTTTGAATAAAAGACTCAAAACTTCTCACTCTAATGAGGCATACCTTTGGCATTTGAGACTTGGTCATATTAACCAAGAAAGAATCACTAGACTTATGAAAGATGGAACTTTAATTTCACTTAAAGAAATTGATCTTCCACAATATGAATCTTGCTTGAAAGGTAAGATGACTAAGCAATCTTTTAATGCAAAAGAGATGAGGGATGTAAAACCTTTAGAATTTGTGCACACTAATGTATGTAGCCCTATGCATGCCAATACAAGAGGTGGTTACAAGCATTATGTAACCTTTATTTATGATTATTCCAGATATGGGTATGTGTACCTAATGCACCGCAAGAGTAAAACCTTTGATAAATTCAAAGAGTTTTGCATAAAAGTAGAGAAAAAACTAGGTTTACCTATTAACGCACTTCAGTCTGATCGAGGTGAAGAATATTTATCAGATGAGTTCTTAGGGTATCTCATAGAGAATGAGATTCTATCCCAGTTAACCACGCTTGGTCACTCCAAGACAGAATAGCGTGGCAGAGAGAAGAAATCGAACGTTCTTAGACATGGTTCGTTCGATGTTAAGTTATTCAAAGTTGCAAATCTCCTTTTAGGGATATGCATTGCAAATGACTTTTTATATTCTTAAATATGTACCAACTAAGGTAGCATCTAAAACTCCATAAAAATTTTGGCATGGCAGGAAGCCAAGTCTAAATCATTGAAGGATTTGGGGATGCTTGACCCACGTATTAGATACAGATGCAAGGAAGTTGGATTCACAGACAAAATATTGTATTTTTTTGGGATATCAGAAAGGAACAAAGGGCGATTTTTTTTATAACCCGAAAAAGTAAACTGTGTTAGTATCAACTCATGCTACTTTCCTTGAGGAAAGTTACATGAATGACCTCAAGCCTTGAAGTAAAGAAGTACTCGAGGAACTTTTGGGAAATACAAAAAGCCCTATAGGAATAGTTCCAGAACCAACTCATAATAGTTGACATGCAAACGGTTAGCAACATAGGGTGCTCTGTCGCAATGGAAGGGTCTTTCACAGGCCTTGTAACACCCTATACCAGCCCGGTTGCTTAGCCCGAGTAACAGGATGCTACACACCATTTCATCAACAACATAACATAAAACATCTCATTGACATGCAATTATCATAAAATTTCATTTGGTCATTTATAGAGATTCTAAGTCATGAATGCCCTAAGCAACATTAAATTATGCTAAACATGCATCAGGGAGCTTATAACAAAATTTTAAACATGCTTTTAAACTAATTAACGAAAATTCTGAACAAATCATGTGGGTATCGATACTGAATCAAATGTATCCATAATTCTCGAAGATGGTATTGATACCACTCAAAAGATTGGTACCAAATTAGCATTTTATTTCTCACCTAAAATCAAAACCCAAGAAAATATCGGTACATTTAAAAAGTATCGATTTTATTACCTTGAGCATCGATACTCGTGATGTGGTATCGATACCAAATTACATTACTGACTTCCTGCACTTTCGAAAATCCTAGAGGTATCATTTTTAAAACCTGAATATCAATACTTCTGCTCTAGACAGCAAAAATACATCATATTAAAGCAATTAGTCCAACCTAACTTAAATCCATTCAACATGCAACTTTTACCACATCAAACAATTGTCAAAACGACTATAATAACAACTCAAAACATCAAAAAATATGTTTGAGCAAGAATCAACATATTAAGCTTGATATCCATAAATCCTAAGAGCAATAAAGTCATGTAAACATTTGAAACATCATGGAATCAATTAGCTAAAAGTCTACCACATTGCCTATTTCCCATAGTTCAAAGAATAATAATATCACCTACACAAAAACTAAAGCCTAACTTGGATCACTTCTTTGGTATCCTCGCACCACTCACACTGCAAACGCTAAATATCTGCAATGGTTAGAGAGAGTAGGTGAGCTTAAACAAGCTCAGTGAATGCCAGAGTAACCACAAAGTATACACAGTATCAAAGGTCAAATAAGAGCATACCACAACACGTTCACAACCATATTCTGAACAAGTCACAATAACATATTCACGCTTCATTAAATCATAAAACTAGCATATACTCTTATGTATAACTACACTCAACTCATTCAAATAATTCATCAAGACTAACAACATATACATACTTTAATAACTCACAAGTCTAGCAGATATATTCACATGCATTCACAAGTTAAATGAAAATGACCCAAACCACAATTACATACGCAATTTACTATAAGAACATTCTAACATTTTCAAGAAACTTAAATAGACTCATTTAACATATTATTTACATGTTTATGCATCCACCTCACATCGTATTATCATAATAAATAAGATCAAATTTAAATGATAATTTGACACTTGAGGCTATGAAACATAAAAGTGGGCTTTATCACCACACATCGGGTACACGGATCTCCAACACACTAACATATCCTGGTGAATGGAGCATTTAGCTAAAACTCTCCAACACACTAACATATCTTGGAGAATGGAGCTTGGCTTACATTCCCTTATCTCTCCAAAATGTCCCGGGGCCTCAATGCCCAAATCACAAAACACAAGGGTGAGTACTCACAATCCTATGGCATGCCAACTATATCAAATGGTTTCAAGAGATCACAAGGCCAAAATATCCACAATTACACAATTTTAATTATTGAGTTAATGCACATCATCTCTGTTCATATTCATCAATTTACATCATAAACTTGTACAAAATGCATGCTTATTGAATTCACATTTAACTGCATTTTAAGTGCCACAATAATGCTCATTGAACCATCACATATTTGACCACATATTAAAATCAATACATCATATATCACATACAAGTATTCTCACATATTACCTATCATAATAATATCACATTCCACAAGTCAACACATATGTACTTACTGAAATATCGCTCACTTCTGCTGCATATTTGCATTATTAGCATACCATTATCACTATTATTTGGCATGTATATCATGCCTACAACACAACACAATTCACAATAGTCCTAACATATGTCTCATATCACAAAATCACATCATAATAATCAATCCACAATTATTCACATAATCACATAATTTGCCAAAATAAAATAAGGAAAATAGAAAGCTTATACTCGAAACTTAAGATATGGGTTTAGGCTATTCCTAATCTCCTAATTAACACTACGAATCGTGTCTACTAGTAGCGATTACAAACACTCTCCGTTCAAGCTTTTGCCTAGTCACCGGAAGCTCAAACTAGCTTTTCATTTCCTTTCGCCTTGCTCGTCGAAGGCTCTAACACTACCATATATTCACCAAAGTTAAACACACAATAACCATGTTTAAAATTCAGCTATAGGCACTCTTAAAACAACCAAAATACATGCCTAACTTTGTTCCACTTGGAACTGAAATCTTCGACATAACAAACTTGAAACTCAATTATCTCAATCTCCACTTATCCTCTTTGCTTAAAAATAATTCCATTCATCTAATTGTTCACCTACGATTAATTCTCAACCTTAAAAATATGCAAAACTACCCAATTCATGGTAAATTTTTTGACATGTTATTGCAATTATCGTGAAAATTTAATAAAACTTAAGAATTCTTTAATGAAACTTTAAACTCAGTTTATAAACATTCTATTCACATAAAAAATAATTAAAAAACACTTTGAAACCATGTTTTTATCCAAAATCTCGAAATCCACCATTGACGACCCAATTTTTGGCTTTCATTCAAAACATTCGATTTAATAGGTAAAAACTCTATTTAAAAGACCAGATAACATCTAAAACTAATAGAAGGATGAATTGTTACCTTCGATGGAGGAAAAATAGAGGTTTAGTGAAAAATCTGAAAAACCCAAAAACTTGAAAGATGAAAAAATCAATGGTATTTTTAGTATTTTTCTTGAAATTCTATGGAGGTTTATTGATTGGGTGATGATAGAAATCAAATGAATGAAGTTTGAGAATCAAAATTGAAGGAATTGTGTTTGGGAAAACAGTGGACAGTAACAACAAAAAGACGGAGAAGAAGTATCGCGACTTTAATGTAGATGGATGGGGGAATAATGCATATTTAAATCTTTGGGATATTTACCTTAATGGTACTCCTAATTCAAACCCTTTTACAAAACAATCCTTATTTTATAATTGAAGATCTTTTTAGCATTATTTTCAATAATTTATTTAATTTTTTCAAAAGCTATGATCGAAAATAATTTTAGGTCACCACAATTCAGAATTTTTCGAACCTACTACGAGCCAAAAATCCTAATTTACTCTCAAAACTTATAGGCCCAATTTTAGGGTGTGACAGGCCTGAGTTATTCCAATATAGAGGAATGTTTTAAACATTGAGTTTGCCAAACATGAAGATATGACCTATTCACATATGATGAAGCGATGCCGAGTGCTGATTCCAAGCTTTGGGAAATACCTATGAAAGCTGAGATGGATTCTATGGATTACAACTCAGTGTGGGAACTTGTAGACTTACTGGAAGGGATAAAACCCACAGGGTGTAAATGGATCTTCAAGAAGAAAAGAAATGTGGATAGAAAAGTGGAAACTTACAAGGCTAGACTTGTAGCAAAAGGTTATACTCAAAAAGAAGGGTATCAATTACAAATAAACTTTCTCTTAAGTTGCCATGCTCAAGTAAATCTGCATATTGTTATCCATTATGGTGTCTCTCAATTACGAGATCTGGAAAATGGATGTAAAGATAACATTTTTGAACGGTTGTCTTGAAGAGAGTATCTATATTATGCAACCCACCAGATATATAGCTAAAGAAAACAAGCGTAAAGTTTGCAAACTCCTTAGATCCATATATGGACTTAAGTAAACATCTCACTCATGGAATCAAAGATTTGATTGAACAATCAAGACTTTTGGCTTTGAGCAAAACATAGATGAACCTTGTGTTTATAAATGTATTGGAGAAGAAAAGGTTGTCTTTCTCGTTCTACATGTCGATTACATTCTACTCATTGGGAATGATGTAAGGACATTGACATCGATTAAACTATGATTAACTCAACAGTTTAGCATGAAAGACTTGGGAGAAGCTAATTTTGTTCTAGGAATTTGAATCTTATGGGATCAAAAGAACAAACCGATAGCACTATTGCAAGCTTTATACATACAAGATATCAGAACATTATGCAATGACCGATCCAAAGAAGGGAAATCAAAATTCTATATCAAAATTTCATCTTTCTTTAGAGGATTGTCCTAATATAGTTGAAGAAAGAGAAAACATGAGAAAGGTTCTTTTTGCTTTGGTAGTAAGAAGTCTCATGTATGCTATGTTATGTACACGTCCGGATATTTGTTTTGCATTGGGGTTGGTGAGTCGATATTAGACGAATCCAAGACCTAGACATTGATAAGTAATTAAGCATATACTCAAGTATTTACGGAGAACAAGGGCTTATATGCATGTGTATTTTGGAAGAGATTTTGCTTCTATAGGATACACTGATTTTGACTTCCAAATGTGTCAAGATTCGAGGAAATCAATATCGGGCTTTGTTTTTATCCTAGGCGGCAAGTCCATAGTGTTAATAAGTGTCAAGTAGGATTGCACTACAAACTTCATTGTGGATGGCCAAATATATGGTATGAAAAAAGCTATGACACTATAACAATGTAAATATAGCTAAACCCCAAAGAAACCACATGAGGACAAAAAAATTGATAGAAAGTATCATAAGGAAGGTATAGGTAGACGAAATCATGGATGAAGTTAAAAGTCACATCATAGGACAACCTCACGGACCTGTGTACCAAGATTCTACTAGCCAGAGGGTTTTGAGAAATATGTGGAGAGCATGAGAATACGAAATATGACTTACCTACTTCACTAAGGTAAGTGGGAGACTGTTAGGTCTAGTGCTCAAACTGTAGTATAGTTGTTTGTAAACTTGTAATTTTTTCAAATAGATTGGTTAATAAAATAATTCATGGATTACTTTAATATACTTTTTTATAAATTCATCATGTGGTTTTTGCATGCAAAGCAAAATAGAAGCAAATATCGGCTAATTGGTTGTCTAATGTTTAAACTAATACTAAGCAGTATTACGTGGTCGAATCATAATACTGAAAGACAACTTATATTAGTAGATGAACCTAAACATGTCCTTAGTCTAATAAAAAATGAGAAAACCGATTGAAAGACTAATATGTTGTCTATCAAGTCCAATTGGAGCAATGCCTTCTCTTGGGCGTTGGAGCGGATGACTCCCAGAAGATAGAGACATAGATGTAACTGACTGGACTGATAATACATCGAACTAGACCCAATAAGAATAGATCCTGAATTCGTTTATGGATTTATTAACTTGTGACGTTCAAATTTTGGCATACCTTAATCCTAAGTGGATGATGGACTATGTATGCGTGAGTCATATACTTTGATGTAAGTAAAAAATCGAGTTCAAATCGATAAGGAATCGAAAGATGGTGCATTAGGTATACGACTTCTATACTATGTAGCATCATTCACAATAGTGGAATTTATAGACCAAGACATAGGTAAGTGATATCCTCTCATTCGTATTACATGATAGATGAAAAGTAAACATGGCCACGGGTAGATCATCTTTATGATGAATGACTTGATTAATGTTTGATAGTAATTTACTTTTCATGAATGAAGATGTAATGGTTACCATGAGATAAAATAGGACTATATTAGGAGAGCAAATTTATCCCAAAGAGATTTAAGGATATCCTATGAGGGTAACACATTTATGACAAAGTGATTGGACGAGCACTGATTGAGTTGCTTTCATAATGATATGCCATTAGGGAGAGCTCAGTCATATTACTATAGTGGAATGACTTCATGACTAAATGATTTTATAATTAATAGGAGAAAAACTAGAACTTAATTATAAATAATTTGAGCCCTAATCACATATGTCCAATCAGTCCCTCCACTAGCTCATTGAAACAAAAAATGAATTGCATTTTAAATCAAATGAACATAAATTAATAGAAATTGTAATGTTGGAGAAATGAGAAGCATTTGGAAATGAATGTGGTTTTCTTACTAAATGTAAATGACCTGTAAAATGAATTTATATTTTTTCAAATTATTAATTAATTATTTAATTAAAGTTCAAAAATGGAATTAAATTAATTGGTCATAGTGAATCCGGTGAATGTAGAAATATTAAATATATTGTCTCATAAATTCTTTTACTGTAAAGTTGTAATGATTTTAACAGAATTAGAATAGAGTTGAAAAATTTTTTAATTGGGAAATTAATTAATTAATTAAAATTAATTCATGATGTTTATTTTTTAAAATAGGAAAACATGTATTGGGTTGGATTGAATTATAAAGTACTTGGTTAAAAGTCCAAGATGTACTTATAATTGGTCCTGATATGGGAGAGGCCCAAAAACTCCTCATGCTAATACATGGGACAACAAACCCTAGTATATTTAACTAGGGTTGTCACCTCTTTCCCACTCTTATTTAGACTAGGATTTTGTTTTTCTATTGAAATATACTTCTAATAATTTAACAAGTGTTTCACTTCTTCTCCCTATAAATAGATGGCACTGATAGGGCCAAATATACAACTTTGAGATATTGTTATTCTCCTTGAAAATAGTGAGATTTTATTTTCTAAGTATAAATTCTATTTATAAAATAACAATTCTACCTGTTTCTATTCCAAGAGATTTTTGCTTTTTCCACTAAAAGTAAAGTAAACAATTTTAGTTCTGTGTTTGATTCAAATTTATTTGAGCTCACACTCGAAGCAATTCGTGGTACGATAATAGCAGAGAAGGCCATTCGGTTGAAAGTTAAGAATGACAAGGTTCCATCTAGTAAAAAACACAAGTGCGATTTCAGGTAATGGTTTATTACTATAAATAACACAAATCGTCTTAGTTTTCAAAATTTTAATTTTTTGATACGCAAGAAGACCATTTTTGAATCGAATTTTTTCAACAATTTATATAAAGATGGCTTGACTATGACTTTTACTAATAATATGGTAATATTTAGAAATCGTAAACTTATCTATAATGAATGGACATCAAATGTGGTGTCAGCAACAAAAGCATTTAAAATGGTGCGAAAAGGGTGTGGTGCCTTTTTGGCATATATTGTCGATACTAGGATTGTAAATCCTAAATTAGAAGAGATGCCAATAGTATGAGATTATCCTGATGTTTTTGTGGAAGAGTTGCTAGGGTTGCCCCCTAATAGAGAAGTGGATTTTTCCATAGAAGTGATACCTAGTATCACCCCAATATCCATTGCTTTATACTGCATGAAACCAACCAAATTGAAGGAGTTGAAAGTACAGTTGCAAGAGTTGCTTGATAAGGGCTTCATACGTTCTAGTGTATCATCTTGGGGTGTAGCAATATTATTTGTAAAGAAAAGTATTGATTGTTGAGACTATGTATCAACCATCGTCAATTGAATAAGGTGACCGTAAAGAATAAATATCAGTTACCTAGGATTGATGATTTGTTTGATCAGTTATAGGGTGTGAGTATAATTTTGAAGATTGATTTGAGCTTGAGATTTTTTCTAACAAATTTAAATTTGTGAATTATAAAAATTGAAGAATGTTGAACAACTCTCGAGAAGCAATTGATGAAGAGGTAGAAAGTAGAGCCTCCAATGGAAATCGGAGAGGCAATAGACCAATGCCCGAAGCCCAAAATGAGCTGAGGGAACTCGTAAACTTGGGGCCTATTAGTGAAGGCAGGCAGGAGGAGAGATCAAAACTTGATAGGAGCCTAGAAGCTGAGTGTTGGATCTGGTGCACTGAGTGTAGTATATTCGTTTGTAAACTTGTAATTTTTTCGAACAATTGGTTAATAAAACAAATTCATTGATTACAATTAATATACTTTGTATTATTGTCCTTATATGGTTTTTGCATTCAAAGTAAAATAGAAACAAAAGGTTACTCATTAGTAGTCTAATGTTTAAACTGATACTAAACAATATTACGTGGTCGGATCGTAATACAAAAATATAACTTGCTTTAGTAGATAAACCTAAACATGTCTTTAGTCTAATTGGAAATGAGAAAATTGATTGAAAGAATAATATGCTACCTATCATGTCCAATTGGGGAGATGCCTTGCCTCGGGCAACGGAGGGGACGACTCCAAGAAGATATAAACATAGATGTGACTCAATGGACTAATAATACATTGAACTGAACCCAAGCGAAATAGATCTTGAATCCGTTTATGGATTTATTCACTTGTGAAATTTATTGTGTGGCATACCTAAATCCTGAGTGGATGGTAGACCATTTATGCGTGACTGGTACACTTTGATGTAAGTAAAAGCTTAAGTTCAAATAAATAAGGAATTGAAAACTGGTGCATTTGGTGTACGAATTTTGCAATACGTAGTGTCATTTATAACAGTGAAATTCATAGTCTGAGACATGTGTAAATGATATCCTCTCATTGGCATTACATGGTTGATGAAAAGTAAGCGTGGCCATTGGTTGTTCATCTTTGTGATGAATGATTTTATTACTATTTAATAGTAATGGACTTTTCATGAAGAAAGACGTAATGGTTACCATGAGATAAAATAGGATCATATTGGGAGAGCGGATATTATCTAAAAGAGATTAATGATATCCTATGAGGGTAACACACTTATAACAATGTCATTAGATGAGCACAGAGAAGACGCTTTTGTAATGGTATGACATTAGAGAGAGCTCAGTCATGATACTATAGTGGAATGACTTCGTGACTAAATGAGTTTATAATGAATAGGTGAAAATCCGGAACTTAATTATAAATCATTTGAGCCCTAATTGCATATATTCAATTGGTCCGAAATATAGAAATAGAGAAATGGGAAACATTCAAGAATGATTATGGTTTTCTCCGAAATATAAAAATGAAATTATTTGGAAATGAATGTAGGTTTCTCAAAATGGAAATGGAAATTGAAATGGAAATGAGAAATGATACATTTACAAATGTACATGGATTACTCAGAAATAATAAGAAGAATGAACTTATGTTTTTGAGCTATTTTAAAGCCTGAAAATGAAAATAAACCATTCGGACATAGTGAACATGTTGAGTGGTGAAATATTAAATATATTTTCTCAGAAATTTTACCACAGTTAAAATTGTCATAATTTTACCGGGGTTAAAATTGGGATGAGAAAATTATTTAATATAAAATATTGAAGTTTATTTTGGGAAATAGAAGAAGAAAATTGGGTTGGATCAAATTATAAAGTACTAGGTCAAAAAGTATGGGAAGTATTCGTAATTGGACCTAACATGAAATAGGCCCAAAATCCTCTCGTGGAATCTGAAGGGGCGGCAACCCTAGTAGGAAACTAAGGGATGTCGTCCACCCTACTCCTAATCTAAGTAGGAACTTGTTTTTCTAGTTGAAATAAACTTCTACAACTCAACAAATGTTCTACTTTCTCTTCATATAAATAGATGGAACCGGTAGAGCTATTAACACAACTTTGAGAGATTGTTACTCTGCCAAAAAATAGAAAGAATTTATTCTCAACTATTAAATATAATTTTCTGGAATAACAATTCTACCGATTTCTATTAAAGAATAGAGTATTTTTGTTTTCACCANNNAAAAAAGAAAACTTTTTCTATTTCTGTGATTTGATTCAATTGGTTCGAGCCTACACTTGAGCAGTTCATGGTACGAGAATAGCGAAGATATGGTTTGGTTGAAAGCTGAAAAACATGGAGGATCCATTTATCCGAAAAACACAAGTATGATTTCGGTCTAAGGTTTATTGCTATAAATATCACAAACTGGGTTGGTTTTCAAAGTTTTAATTTTTCGTTGTGCAAGAAAACCGTTTTCAAACCGGATTTGTAATTTAATGTTTTTTTGGGGCATGTATATTTTAGATCGTGGACTATCAATTCCACATAGGATTTTAATTTTATTATTTTAGAAAAAAATATATGAGTTGAAAATGGACATAGGAATTTTTGTAAAATTATTTTCTGATGAAACCAGAGATCCGATACGACACAACATGAACTTGAACCAAAGGATGGGCGTTGGTGGTCTGATAGCAAGAGGTTGTCGGTGGTCCAACGGTGGCTTGCGATAACCCAATTTTTCTCGACGATGATTGATGGTTTTTGTGGTGGCCCGGCGGTGGCTGACAGCAGTGATGACATGAAAATAGCGATGAAAAGATAGCGATGATAGAAACACGAACCAGTACTGCAACAAAAGTCCGTGGTGCCAAAATTGAAGACCCAAAGTATGTTTTGGGGTGAATTTTATAATTTCATTATTTTCTAGGATGGGATCTTGGAAACTTTGGCTTGTCAAAGTTATTTAAATTTTAAGCGTTTATATTTATGTGATAAGCATGATGATATTTATATGACTACGAATGTATGTTCATGCATATATGAGATAAGAATGCCATATAGATTAGGGAATAATGCAATATGTAATTGTCATGAATATATTTATCATTCATGATATAAACCAAATTTAAAAACCTTGTATATTTTTTAAAAAAATATTGAATGGGAGAAGGTTCCTAAATAAGACCTACGGCCTCCATTAATGGTCTCTTATGATGGCATGGCAAGTGCACTACCCCACGGTAGGATTGCCATATGGATTTCACTGAGGAGATTTTCTAAAAGTAAGAAGAACTATCTTCTATTTATATAATAATTGAACCGACCTATTTGGTAGGTATTATCATATGGAATAGTTGGAAGTTCTATCTTAAAAAAAGGACAACTAGTCAAAGCATGCTAATCAGTGAGAATGTCCCACGATGACTCATTTTTAGTGCATGATGTGATAGGTGTTGAGTTTATGGTTATACACTCAAGATCTTCTAGTTAAGTAACTCTCTATGGAACTCTACTTAAGTTAGAATGATGGCCAAACATTACATGATTATTAGTACGCGTGAATGCCTAAGGAATTAGGCTTATGTACTAATTGGATGGAAATCCATGTTTTTACTAGTTGATCATGATCACCCCATAGTGGCTTAATTCAATGGGTGTGGGATTATCATTGCAATGACTTACAAATGTTTTCAAGGTTTAATGTAAGACGCATGCATAATCTTAGTGCATATCGTAATGTTGCAAAAAAAATTTGAACATTTGCTTATACCAAGATATTAATAAATGAATGTTTTATTTAAGTTCGAAAATGACACCCACTCCCTTATTGAACATACTCACTAAAAGCAAACTATATGAAAATAACTATAAGGAATGGAAAGGGAACCTGATAATTGTCCTGAGCTATGAGAAACTTAAAATAGTTTATGATAATAAATGCCCTCCGGCCACCCAAGCTTAGGCTAGAAAATGCTGGGAATAGTCTAATGAGATAACTCATTGCTATATGCTGGTAAGCATGACTAGCATACTGTATAAGCAACTAGAGATCTATAAGACTGCTAAAACGATTCTAGATAAGCTATAAGACATGTTCGGAGGCCAAGCTGTCTTGGCTCGACAATCTGCTATAACTAGCTTGATAAATGCCTAGCAAAAGCCCGTTACTCTGGACAAAGACCATATGGTCACTTTTATGGGCTACTTTTGTAACACCCCTTACCCGAGACCATTGCCGGAGTCGAGCTCGAGGCATTACTTTATTTAACTTATTAG
>CM025148.1:17459230-17485699 GCA_013467495.1 Gossypium gossypioides | reverse complement strand
ATTTACGGCTCGGTTAAAGAAACGATGTCTCAATACCTCATTTTCTAAAACCACTTGACTTTAGGGTCATACCACTTAAACCCAATTGTTCTTCCGTATAGCTTAAATTACCAATTAAAAATTTATTTTAACACCATAAATGACTCGTGAATATTAAATAATAATATTTACAGACTCACTCGTCGAATTTGTGGCCTCAAAACTACTATTTCTGACACCACTGAAAAATAGGTTGTTATACTACTTCTAAACAAACCATCACACTTTTGCTATCACTCTGATTCATATTCTCCTTAGCTTCCTACAACTTTTTTTGAAGATCTTAGTCACTACCATAGACTATTCTACAGTAACTTTGCTAATAGTTTCCTCTATTCACTACGACTCTTTCATCTAAAGAACTCATAATTGTTGTTCCTAATTTAATAGTCTTTATTGGAATTCTCTACTTATTAGCTAATACACTTAGAATGTACGAATACATTTGCACTCACATTGACATGTCTACGAGGCATATCGAATCTAACCTAACATACACAAACAAACAAAGGTGTGAGTGGCGGGGAAATGTCCAAGTCACGTTCCTACAAGAAAAATTTAGGATTAAGGCATTGTATTCCCATTCCTACCCACATGCAACCAAACCAGAATATTTCAAGCCACCTTATGCAATTCAAAGAGAGTTATATCACAATTCTAAGAAAATAGAGAAAGTTAGACTTATGAGTTTTGAAACTAAAAACACAAAAATCACCTAGGTTTGAGAGTTAATGAACCTAGAGCTCTGATACCACTAAATGTAACACTTTATACCTGGCTCGGTTGCCAAGCCCGAATATCAGGATGCCACAACACAGTCTCATGTCATACACAATAATTAAAAGCTCATTATCAAAGAAACATCTTCCATTTTAGTATTCGTATAGGTTTTCGATTGAACATATTATTATTTATCGATTATACATGCTTAACATGCATTAAAAGGTTTTAAAATAATAATTAAGCATGCATAGAGACCATTTAGCAAATTTACAACATAAGTACGTAGGTATCGATACTGGCACATAAGTATTGATATTTCCTTCAGTCGGTATCGATACTGAATGGAAAATCGATACCAAAACAACATTTTATTTCTTGCTCAAAAAGAATAAACTCCATAAATTATTAGTACCTTTTGAAAAGTATTGGTAATTTTACCCCGAGTATCGATACTCGTGATATGGTATCGATACCAACTTATAATTCTAACTTCCTACACATTTCAAATCACAGATATATCATTTTTGGAACAAGAATCTCTATACCTTTGCTCCAGACCAGAAAATTACAACAGTTAAAAGCATACAAACCATTCCAATTCAGGTCTAATCAACATGCATCTTCTACCATATCAAATAAACCTCAAAACATTCATAATAACAGTTTCAAACATTGAAATTAAGTCCAAGTAATAATCAACATATTATGAAACAAATCTCATAATCCTAATAAGGAAAAGACTATGGAAGCATCCAAAAACATCATGACAAATACCAATAAAAGTCTACCACATTGCCTTATTCCCAAAACATAAACAAATAACAATAACACCTACGGGAAAATAGAAATAGACTTGCTTGGATCACCCCTAGGTACCACATCGCTCACACCGGCACTTAACTACTTTGCAAGAGTTTGAAAGGAGTAAGTGAGCTTAACAAGCTCAGTGAATGCCTAGAACAACTACCATGCAAACAATTCATCAAAAATTACAAAACAACCATATAGCACAACCTCAACAGTTCCAACTCTAGTGTCATATTATGCTTAGTCATGGGTTATTTACTAGTTCATTTACATGGTAATCATATGCACTTTTAAGCATATACCACATTACATATATAATCACATAACATTTAAGCATATATCACAATACTCATATAATCACATAACATTCAAGCATATATCACAATACTCATGTAATCACATAACATTCAACCATCTATCACAATACTTAAAATCATGTTTATAGATAAATTGGCACTTGAGCTATGAAATGTAAAAGTGGGCACTATCACCACTCATCAGATACACGGATCTCCAACACACCACATAGACTCATAGAGTCAAACTTGTCCCAAAATTGAAGCAAAAAGCTAACACTCTCCAATACACCAAACATGTCCCGTTGAATGGAGCTTAGCTTCTATTCCCTTATCTCTCCAACATGTCCTAGGGCCTCAACTCCCAAATCATATAACATATGAGTGAGTACTCACAATCCTATGGCATGCCAACTATATTTAACGATTTTAAGAATTAAAAGCCTAAAATATCTATTATTAAGCACACATATATTACTTACCAATTTACCATTCAGTATCACTGCATATTTACATCATAAGCACATAATAATCACTGTCACTTGGCATGATTGACATGCCTAAATATGCACTTTCACAACAGTAATCATGAACACATGTCACATGTAATTGCATCTCATCTCAATTCACATTTTTATAGTAACACAAGCACATATTTCACAAGTTAAACATGAGTACGAGAAAGCTTTCACTCGAAATTTAGAATGAGGGCTTAGGCTACAAATAAATTCCCAAATAACACATTGAATCATGTCCACAAGTAATTATTCCAAACACTCACCAATTACGCTTTTGCCAAAAAAAAGTTGAAAGCTTAAACTAGCTTTTCCTTACCTTTGTCTCTACTCATAGAAGGTCTTATTGATGCCAACGCTTCTACAAAGTAAATCACATAACAACACAATCAACATTCAACCAAAGACTCATATCAAACAATCCAAAAACAAAATCCTAAGCTAGGTTCTTTTTTGATCGAAACCTTCGATGTAGGAAACTTAAAATTTGAATATCTGGATATATACTTAATCTTTTTGCATGAAATGAATTCTATTCATCTAATTATTTACGTACGACTAATTCTCAACCTTTAAACATCGCCAAACTACTCAATTCATGGTATCAAAATTTTTTGATGAACAATAGACATTTTTCATGAAAACTCATTTAGACCTTCCTTAACGAAACTTTAAAGTAAGTTTAGAAATCTTCTAATCATGTTAAAATAAGTTTAAAAAATTTTAAACCATGATTTTACCAAAAATCCCAAAATCCACCATTAATGACCCAATTTTTGTCTTTTATTTAAAACATGCAATTCAATTGCTACATATTCCATTTAAAAGACAAGATGTCATTTAAAATTAATTAGGATTTGAATCGTTACCTTAGTTGACAAAAAAAATAAGCATTTGATCTACAACTCGAAAAACCCGAAAGCTTGACAATAAAGGAATCTATGTTATTTTTGGGTGTTTTTATTGGATTTTATGGAAGTTTAATGATTTGGAAAGTGATAGGAATCAAAGAAATTTACGTTTGGCAAAGAAAATTGAATGGAAGAGTTGGGAGAATAAAAGGACGACAAGAACAAGTTATGGAGAAGAACGAAAGTGAAAATAAAACTATAAATGAGGTTTTTAGGTTAATTTTACAATTTGGTCTAATTGCGTCTTAAAAACTCTAAGTTTTGAATCTTTTACAAATCAGTCCTATTTTCAAAATTAAAGGTATTTAAAACTCATTTTTAGAAATTGATTTGAATTTCTAAAAACCATATTCGAAAATGTTACCGATATACCATGTCAATAATTTTTGCACAGTCTAATACTAAAATTCCTAAATTACCTCTAAAACTCCTAGGCCCTATTTTGTGATTTTACAACCAAAAAGTTATCCTATTTATATTTCTCCTTTGGTACCAATTTTTGAGCCTGTTTACACTTCTTGATGAACCACATTACAAGCCTTGAGCCTGAAAATGTCAATTTATATTCGCCCTTTTTCTTTGGTCCTACATGCACGATTATAGATATTTGGCCATACGTATTGAGGGTTAAGTAGATACATCAAGGCAGAGTTTGTAAAAATAGAGTGAAATAGGAAATATTAGTGTGATATGGGAACTATAGATTAGCCTAATGTGTGGAAAAAAAGAAAGAAAAATAAAAAAAGGAAATTAGTACAAGTAGAAAATATCCTAAATTAGTGAAAAAGCATTCATGAGTAAGATATATTGAAAAAGAGAAAAGTGATAGTCACAAAAGAAAGAAAAACTCATTCATTGGTGCACAAAAACTCGTAAGGCTAGCCATAATTACTATTTAATGCTATGACTTCCTATAGATGAAGAGACAAGGAATGTGAGAGAAGGAGAAATAAGGCGATGCACGGGTAAGGGTTAATTAAGGGGGAAGAATAGGGACCAATACGATGTGCCAAACTATTTTCGTGTTTGTAACCATTTTTGATGCTTACTGTTTTTAAATCTCATACCTATCTTAAGGCTCAGATCGTTACAAGCCAAAAAGCATTATATGACCTAAAATATCCTTATACATGAATGGACATCATACAAAACATATGCATAAATGACTATTTGTATTCTGCTTGGATAATCAAAGTACTTGTATGATTTATTGATGGATTCCTATAGGTGAGACCCTTAATACTTGTATATTTTGTAACATACTAAACTTAGATGTTTGGAGTTAAAAATTGGTAAGTCAACTATTCATCATGTTGAAGTTGTTAGTGAGCATGAAATGCCTAATTCATATGCTTCGAAATCAATACTTGTTTCATACTTGCTTAAGGGTCGTCATTGTTATTTGTCTTTTTTTGTATATGTTGCTTGAGGTCAAGAAATAACTTAAGTGTGGGGTAGTTTGATCTTTCGAAATTCAGTGTAGCATATTAAACTAGTTTTTGTATTTAAGGAGCTTGAATACAAGCATTTTTGTTATATTCTAGTTAAGCTTTCATAGTTTTATTTATATTCAATAAAATGTGCAAATTGAGTCTTTTACTGACCTTAAGGGCCGAATAAGGCCTAAGGGTGAGCTAACGTACTTTGTGAATGTGTAGAAGACCATTAGAAGGTGCACTAATTGAATATTGGTCGCTATATTGCTACACAGATGACTCGATGTCACAACATAGGAAACCTAATAAAGAAAACTAAAGTTTGCCTTTAATGTTACGACACAGACTATAGGTGTCGCGACATACCCCTGAAGATGGTCACAGAGGAGCATATTGCTTGCTATGCGTCGCGTGTGAATATAGTATGCAAAATGTGCAAGTATACACATTGAATCAAGTAATATAATGATAAGTAAGATTGTCTCCCCAAGGATCAGATAGGATTAACTTGGTTACATTGCTATTATGAAGTATATGAAATATGCTAAGCCAAAACAATGACAAAAATACAATGGTAATCAAAATAAAGATGATGTGTGAAATATGTAAACAAATTTAAAAAAAAAATATGCTATGGCAAAGATACCAAGACCAAAGTAAGAGGGTCTACGATAATCAATGGAAAGGTTAAAATTACTAGGAATATACCCTTATAAACCAATAATGCCTCGACAAATTCTTAATCAACTTACTGCTCAGAATGGATTTAAAATCGTATGCTTATTTCGAGAGCAAGACCTTAGGATACCTCATCTAAGAAAATATATGTCTATAGACCTCAGATGTGATTGCCAGTATTGATTCCTCATCACTCTGTACGAACGTTGCTCTATGTCTAGAGACTTCGGTGGGCATTCTAGCGAACACCCACTCGTATTAATCAATTGTGGTCTAACTAACCTATCCTTTTCAGAATTGGGTTATGTTTATAAACATATTATGCATTCATCTATTTCTAGAGATGGCATGCATGCAATTTGAAAGAACAAATTGAATGAAACAGTAAAATAGATTAGATCTAAGCTTCAACATTAATGGAGAATTCAAGTATCATCCAGTAGTCCCAACCTGATGAGATTTAACTCATGGTTTGGTTAATCAAATCAGAATTCAAAATATCATTCAACGTGTTCAACAATTAATTTCGCAAAGAAGCAATTTAAAAAATAAAGGAAGAACTTCAGGAAGCTTTTGCTGATCCAGCCCTCAACAATGATGGTGTAATGCCTTGTAAAGACCAGGTTGACTGTCTTCTTCTTCTTCCTCTAGTTCTGCTCTGCTACTGAGCCTCTACTGCGACACTTGTTCTTTTTCCCAGGGTCTTTTCCTCGAAAATGACTCTAAAAGAAATTCTCCCTTTTCTCTCTCTTCTTCTCACTTTTTATAGGGTAGATCCCTTCTCAACACACAATTTTTTCTCCCTCTTTTTCAGGTAGATCTTTCTAGTACACAGGTCTTGGTTTTGCTTTGGCATTAATGTTGGCAATCCATCCAACCTTTTTCCATGAAAAAAACTTCACTCCATTTCCTTTCCTTATTCTACTCCTGCCATTCAAACACAAACAAATCATTTCCACCCACAAGTAAAATAAACATAATAACATTTAAGCACAATCAAAGCTTCACGATGCAATGTTCTAAAAATATACTAATATAATATCCTAAAATGCACTAAATTCACCTAAATACAAAAAATTAACTAAGTCTAAAGGCCTGAAATATAACTCTTTTCAAGAGTTATCACTAGGTATGACACAGGTCCTAGTGTGTCACGACATCGATTCTGTGACAGAAACTGAACACGAAGTAGGAGAGTTTTGGTCTGTACAATCAAAATTTGAAGCTTAGGAACATTAGCTAACCTAAGGTTAAGGACGACGACCACCTGAAGGCTATAAATAGACTCATTTGTCACATGTTAGGAACATCATTCCTTTAGCTTAGATTTTGTGTGTAAAATTTAGTTTAGTATTTTTCTTTCATTAATAGGTTTTAGTTTTATTTAGTTGTTATTGACGATTTCAAGAGATCTGAATTGTGGAATATTCAACTCTATGGGTTGGCAGTTAATCTCAATACAATCAGGCTCTTTCATTTACTCTATCTTGTCAATTTAATTAGCATCATTTCTCTGTACACCGATTATATATTATTTATGAACGTCATGAGAAACTAATCCTTCTATAGGGGATTAGCGAGTGGAGGTAAGATCTATTAACTATTTTTTAGGGTTACAAAATAGATCAACTATTTTGGAAAGGGAAAACGTGAAACAAACCCTATGCCTGCAACCCTAGGAAGTCATCAAGGTGGGAATTAACCCAAAATTGGTATTTTCCATTCATGAATACCTTAACCCTAAACCAGTCTGGATTGTGAGGTCGAAAGATAAGTAGTTATTATTGACTCATTTTGTTAGTAGAAGATCGGAAGATCCTGCTAGTGTAGTGACTAGTTGATTGACGAGGAAACCCAAAATGACAGTTAATGAAGATTACCGAAGCGAGGTAATCACATAATCAGATTTGATTTATTCTTCCTTTTTAATCTCTTGAATTTTATCTTTTTATGTTATTTTGTCTTTATTGCTATTATTATAAAACCCCCAAAAATCTTTTATTTTATATTCTTCGTACTATAACTAAATTAAAGTACTAATTAGATCTTTTAGTGTTTAGGTTAAAATTGATCTAACACTTGCCTCCCTTGGGTATGATCCTCGGAGTACTCACATACTTCTTTGTAAAACTATATTACAACTCGACCTGTATACTTGCGGATACTGCCTTGTCTTTCGATAATTTTATTGTAATATTCACACTCTGGACGTTAGTATATCCGGAGGTGGTGAATAGTATGATGTCTCCTGAATTAAATTGATTATGTTTTTCATATAGATAAAAGATGTCATCCAACTGAGCTGATTCCAATAAAGTTGAGAGCAATGCTCAAGCCTCCGTTCAAGAGACAGTTAGCAGTGGACCTATTTTTGAGGGTTAAAGAAGTGAGGCATGAGAAGCCTTCTTCCATATGATGTCTGAGTGGTTTTCAAATTTTATTCGAACAAATTCGATGGCTCAACGACCTTCAGCCCCTCTCGTACCCCAACCAAATTCCCCTATTCCTCAAGGTTTGGAAATGGTACATATAAACAGGCCTCCAGTTGATAAAATTCGTAAATATGGGGTAGAAGAATTCCGTGGTAAAGCTGAAGATGCCTTGGAAAAAGCTAAATTCTAGTTAAAGAATACTATCAAAGTTTTTGATGAATTATTTTGTTCTCCCTACGATTGTTTAAAATGTGTGATAGCTTTGTTAAAACACGAAGCATATCAATGGTTGAACACTTTGATAGCAGTGGTACCGAAAGATCGCGTGAATTGTGATTTCTTTCAATCAAAATTCAGAAAAAATACGTTAGTCAGCGATATGTCGACAAAAAGTAGACAAAGTTTCTTGAATTGAAATAACCCGTAGAACTGTACCTAAATATGAAAGAGATTCGTGCGGCTCAGTAAATATGCTCAAGAATGTACTCCAACTGAGGCTATTATGTGTACCCAGTTTGAAGATGGTTTGAACAAAGATATCTGATTACTTGTCGGGATACTTGAGTTGAAACAATTTGTTGTTTTGGTGGATCAAGAACATAAAACGGAAGAACACAACAAAATAAAAAGAATGACAAATTTCGAAGTTCGAGACACGGGTAAACGACCAGTGGAAAAATCATTTTCTTCTCCAGCGAAGAAAGCGAAAGAATCTCATAGTGGTATGTCAGCTCCATCTAGATTTTTTGGGAGAGATAGAGGGAAGCAAGCTTGTTTGAGACCCTAGGCTACCTCTGTAGCAAGTGTGGGAAGTGCTCATGATAACAAGCCCAAATGCCAGCAATGCAAGAAAAGACATTTTGGGGAGTGTCAGCTGAAAGAGGGATCATGTTTTAAAAGTAGTTCATTCGAGCATTTTCTACGAGATTGTCCAGATAGATCCGATAGAGATAAAGCTCATATACACGATCTGGAAATGTACCTTCAAGGAAAAGGCCATCTAAGAATAGTGGTAACACGGGAAATAGCCAAAGTGGAACAAAAAGCTAGACAATTTGATCTGAGGCTGGGGCACTAGCTAGGGCTTACAAAATTTGAGCTCGCGAAGATGCTTCAGTACTTGATGTGAGTGTCGATACATTTTCTCTCTTTGATATTAATGTTTATACTTTGGTTGAACCAGAGTCAACACATTCATATATATGCACTGCACTTGCAACGGATAGGAAAATTCTAATAGATTCAACTGAGTTTGTAGTCAAAGTAACTAATCCGTTAGGTCAGTATGTGTTAGTTGATAAAGTTTGTAAAAAATTGTCCCCTAACCGGGATTGTAACTTTCTGGTTGATTTGATGTTATTATCATTCGATGAATTTGATGTCATTCTTGGCATGGATTGGTTGACTATGCATGATACTATTGTTAACTGTAGACGATAACATATTATTCTGAAATGTCAGAATGGTGAAATAGTCAGGGTTGAAGCAGACAGACATGACAGTATTGCCAATATTATTTCTAGTTTGTCAGCTTAGAAATATGCCCAAAAAGGTTATGAGGCATATATAGCTTATATATTAGATACCAGAGCAACAAATTCAAAGTTGGAATCAGTTTCGACTAGTTGTGACTTCTCGAATATATTCAAAGAAGAGTTGTAAGGGTTAGTACCAGTTAGAGAGGTTGAGATTACTATTGAGTTTGAATCAGGAACTTCTCTGATATGGATTGCTCCATATAGAATGGCACCGACTGAGTTAAAAAGGTTGAAAGTACAGTTTACTATTTCTTCAGCCTAGTTTTTCTCCCTGGGGTGCACCTGTATTATTTGTTAAGAAAAAATACAGGTCGTTGTGATTGTGTATTGATTATCGGTAACTTAATAAAGTTACAATAAAAAAATTCATTGCTACGTATTAAAGATTTATTTGATCAGCTGAAAGGTGCATCAGTATTTTCAAAGATTGATCTCCATTCTGGATATTATCAGCTTTAGGTTAAAGATTTAGATGTGCTGAAAACAACTTTCAAGACCAGGTATGGACATTATGAATTTTTATTTATGCCATTTGGTTTAACAAATGCACCTGTTGTGTTTATGGATTTGATAAACAAAATATTCTGGTCGTATCTAGACAAATCTGTGGTTGTTTTCATCAATGATATTTTGATTTATTCCCGGGACAAGGTTGAGCATGCCTAGCATTTGAGAATTGTAGACTTTGTGCAAAAAATAGTTATTTGAAAATTTCAGTAAATGCGAGTTTTGGCTTCGAGAAGTCAGATTTTAGGGTCACAGGATATTGGCTAATGGCTTTAAAGTGGATTCGAGCAAAATATCAGCTATTTTGAATTGGAAGCCTTCGAAAAATGTTACTAAAATTAGAAGTTTTCTGGGATTGGTTGGGTATTACCGATGATTTGTCAAAGGGTTCTCGAAGATTGCTTCGACGTTAACAAAATTACTTTAGAAATATGTAAAGTTTGTTTGATCAGTTGAAAACGATGTTAACCGAAGCCCCTGTGTTGATTCAGCGAGAGTCCGAGAAAGAGTTTGTGATTTATAGATGCTTCACTTAATAGTTTGGGTTGCGTCTTGATGCAAGAAGGCAAATTTGTAGCTTATGCTTCCCATCAACTGAAAATGCATGAGAGAAACTACCCAACTCATGATTTGGAGCTTGCAGCTATTGTATTTGCTTTAAAAATTTGGTGACACTATTTATATGGAGAGAAATTTCATATCTTCACCGATCATAAAAGCTAAAAATACTTGATGTCATAAAAAGAATTGAATTTGCGACATCATAGATGGTTGGAGCTGTTAAATGACTATGATCTAATTACTGACTATCATTCGGGGAAAACTAATATTGTTACAGATACTCTAAGTTGAAAACCATTATTTACTTTGAGAGCTTTGAATACTTAGTTGACACTTGTTGATGACGGTTCTATTTTAGCTGAATTAAAAGCTAAATCGACATTTCCAAAATAGATTTGTGAAGCTCAAAAAAATGATACCGAGTTGATTGCTAAATGAGAACAAATTGAAAAGACATCAGATTCAAATTTTCACATTGGCATAGATGATAGTTTGTACTTTCGAAATAGATTATGCGTTCTAAAAAATTCTAAAGTTAAATAGAAGATTTTGTAGGAAGCTCATAATAGTAGTTACTCGATTCATCCTAGTAGTAACAAAATGTATAGTGATATAAAACAAATATAATAGTGGCCAGGTATGAAACGTGAGATTTTGAAATTTGTATCAAAATGTTTGATTTGTCAACAAGTTAAAGTCGAGCATCGGATACCTTCAGGATTACTTCAGCCTATTATGGTTCCAGAGTGGAAGTCGGAATGACTTACTATAGATTTCATGTCAAGATTACCACTATATTAGAGAAATAAAGATGTCATTTGGGTTATTATTGATCGCTTGACTAAGTCCGCACATTCATTCTTATACGTATGGATTATTCACTCGAGAAGTTGACAGAGTTATATGTTGCTGAGATTGTCAGAATTCATGAGGTGCCATTATCTATTCTTTCCGATCGGGATCCACGATTTACTTCTAGATTTTGGAGTAAATTGTATAAAGCTTTAGGCACCAGATTGCATTTTAGTATTGTATTTCATCCACAGACAGACGGTCAGTCTGAACAGGTGATTTTGATACTCGAAGATAGGCTCCATTGTTGTATTTTGGCATTTGAAGGTAGCTAGGAAAAAATTTCTTTCGTTGGTTGAATTTGCATATAATAATAGTTACCAGATGAGTATGAAAATGGCCCCGTATGAAGCTCTATATGGTAAAAAATGTAGAACTGCATTATACTGGACTGAATTAAGTGAGAAAAAACTTTTTAGAACTGATCTGATCTGCAAGACCGAAAAAAAGTCAAGATGATACGAGATTGTTTAAAGATTGCTTCCGATCGTCAGAAGTCATATACTGATTTGAAAAAAAAAGACATTGAATTTTAGGTTGGTGACATAGTGTTCTTAAAAGTATCGCCCTGGACTAAAGTTCTTCGTTTTGGCTGAAAAGGAAAGCTTAGTCCACGTTTCATCATGTCGTATGAGATCAATGAGAGAATTGGGCCAGTAGCTTACCGTTTAGCTTTACCGTCAAAATTAGAGAAAATTCATAACATTTTATTGATGTTGTGACAGTACCGATCTGACCCCTCACACATGATTTCGCTAGCCTATGTGGAAATTCAGTCTGATATGTCGTAGTGAGGAACCAATCAGAATCATGGCTTGGGAAGTTAAAGAATTAAGAAACAAACGTATTGCTTTGGTTAAAGTTCTTTGGAACCATCACGGGGTCAAAGAAGCTACTTGGGAACTAGAAGAGGCTATGAAAGTACAATACCTGAACCTATTCCCTGGTAATGTCATATCTTGAAATTCGGTCTAGAAGTTTCAAGGGAATTTAAGGATATTGGCTCGGAATGAGTTCAAAAATTTTGAACTATGGTAAACCAAAAATTTATTTGACTATGACTTTTTGAAAACTAAATTAATTTGTGAAAATAGTGTGAAAAAGACTTTCAATTTTAAGAAGAGGATTGTTTTGTAAAAGAGCTTAATTTAAGAGTAGCTTTAAAGCAATTATACCAAGTTTTAAAATCAGCTCATTTATCCCCCTTTCACACTACTTTTGACGTGAAAAATAGAAGAGTACCCATCTCTCCTTTTCTTTGTACTGTCCATTAGACAGAAAACCCCTAAACTTCATCTTTCAATTTTTGGTCTTCATTACTCTAATCTCTTGTTTTCTATCATCTTCCAAACATTAAACCTCCCTAGAATATCAAAAAGAGCATCAAGAACACCATTGATTTTGTTATTGATTAACTTGTGGGATTTTTAGATCTCCTATTAAACATTCTTTTTTCCCTCAATCAATGTATGTTTTGTTTTCCAAATAGTTTTTAATGTACTCTAGTCGTTTAAATCAAGTTTTTATCTATTTAATCAAAGGTTTTGTGTAAATGGCAAAATTTGGGGCGTTGTTGGTAAAATTCAAGATTTTGAATGAAATTTATGTTTCAAAGTGTTTTTCAACTTTTTTTGATGTGATTAGAAGTTTTCGTGAAAAATGGCCATTGTATGTCAAAATTTTGAAACCATGAATTTGTATAGTTTTGTGTAGTTTGAAGGTTAAGAATCATTCTTAGATAGATAATTAGATTATTGGAATCAATATTAAGCATTGGGAACGAGTAGGAATTAAGATATTTGAGTTTCAAATTTACAAATAAAAAATTCCAATTTCAAAAGGAAGGAACCTTAGACCTGCGGTTTTGATTGTTTGGGTGTGTCTATAGCTGTAAATTAATTATGTTCATTGTGCGGTTAATTTTGGTGAATATTTGGAACCATTGGAGCTTTTGACGAAGAAGGCAAAAGGAAAGGAAAAGCTAGTTTAGGCTTTTAGTGGCTAGGTGAAAGCGCGAACGGTGAGTCTTTGGAATCGCTGCTTGTAGACACAATTCATAGTGTTAATCGGGAACTTAGGAATAGCCTAAACCCCTATCCTATATTTTGATTGGAAGCTTTTTTATACCCCTTGTTTAAGTTGCAAAGTATGTGATTGTGTGAAGTGGATTGAGTATTAAGTTGTGATAATGTGACATGTGATATATATTGTGATAGCTCTTGTGAATGTGTTAATTGTGGGCATATTGAACATGTCGAATGGAAGTGATGATGTTGTGTTAGCAATATAAATGTGCAGTGAAAGTGTGCAGAAAAGGGTAAGTACATATGTGTTGAATTGTGGAATGTGATGCTGATGTAAGAGGTAAAGTAAGTGAATATTTGTATGTGGTATGTGATAATCTAATTTTTAATGCATTCATATGTGATGGCTCAACAATCATAGTTGTGACACTTAAATTTAAATTAAATGTTAATCTGATAAGTGTGTTATGTGTACAAATTGTGATGTAAATTGATGTTTATGAACAAAGATTAAGTGTACAAGAACAGTAATTAAATGTGTGTGTTTTAGGAAACTTTGGCTTTATGATCTCGTGAAACCGTTGGATATAGTTGGAATGCAATAGGATTGTGACTACTCACCCTTGTGTTTTGTGATTTGGGCATTGAGGCCCACGAGAATGTTAAGCCAAGCTCTATTCACTGGGATATGTTGGTGTGTTGGAGAGTGTTTAGCTTTATGCTACACTTATGGGATATGTTAGACTCTTTGAGTCATTGGTGTGATGGAGATCCATGTATCCAATGTTTGGTGATAGAGCCCACATTTATTTTTCATGTTTCCAAGTTTCCAAATTATCATTAATTGATTAATACATGAAAATGTTATGTGTAAATGCATGTGAGCATATAAGCTAGACTTGTGGGTCATTAAAGCATGAATACATTATTTTATCTTGATGAATTATATATATACGATTTGAGTGTAATTGGATGTGAGAGTATATGCTAGTTTCATGATTTAATGAAGCGTGAATATGTTATTTTAACTTGGTTAGAATATGGTTGTGAATGTGTTGTAGTGTGCTCTTATTTAACCTTTGATGTTGTGTATACTTGGTAGTTATTCTGACATTCATTGAGCTTGTTTAAGCTCACCCACTCTTTCTAACCATTGTAGATATTTAGCGTTTACGGTGTGAGTGGTGCGATTCCAAGGAAGTAATCCAAGTAGGTGATACTATTATTCGTTGAAATGTGGAAATAAAGGCAACCTGGTTAGAACTCTAGCTGGTTATTATTATGTTCTTGTTGGTTTAGTATGATTGTGAACTTCTAGAATTTTTTCTTGTTATTATCATGATCTGGATCGACAAGGTAAAGATGTTGTGTTGGACTATGTTTTGGGTAAATTTGATGCTTGATACTATGATGATTAATGCATGTTAGAATAGAGATATGTTGAGCATGTTTAATACTCTATTTTGCTGTGATTTTGTGAATCTGTGCAGAGGTATCGATAGTCGGGACATAAGTATCGATACCTCAGAGTTGAATTGTATCTTTGTGACATCAATAGCTTAATTAGGTGTCGATACCTAATCATGAGTATATATACTCGGGGTGAAAATACCGATATCTTTGCTCATGTATTGATAAAATGCTTTCGTTAAAAATTTGACAGAATGCTAGTTTGGTATCGATTTTCTTACTAATGTCGATACTTATCTTCCAAAATATAGATACCTGTGATGGTTTATTGACACCTCCGTGAGTTCTTTATTATTTTATCAAATGGTCCCTAAGCATGTTTTTAAATTATTTCTAATGTTGTCTAAGGTGTTTAAGACTCATTACTGCTTTAAATATTTGAAAGTGATGATGGTTGCATGTATTTGAGACTGTGTGAATATGTATGAGTTCGATGTTTGATGTAGCGTCTTGTTACTCGGGCTCGGTGATTGGGCCAGGTATAGGTGTTACAAGTAAGAATTTCGGGGACAAAAATTCCTTTATGGGGGAGAGTTGTAACAACCTATTTTCAGTGGTGCTGGAAACAGTTGTTTCGGGACCACGATTCTAACAATTTAGTCAGTATTTTATTATTTTTTTTATGTTTATAGGCTTATATTAGGGTTGTATTAAATTTTTGTTAAGAAAATTTAAGGTTTAAATAGTTATTTAAGTAAAAAGAACTAAATTGAAAAAGGTGTAAAAGTTTATTTTTATTAGTTTAATGGATCAAATGGCTATGGAATCTTAAATTAATGGACTTAGTGAGTAATAATACTATATTTTATGTTAGTGGATGCTTATGGGTAGGTTTTAGTGCAATTTTAATTATTATTAAAGGAAAATTTTGTAATTAGATAATTAATAATCATAAATCATAATAAACAAAAACAATTAAGCCATTTTTTTTCATCTTTCTTCTCCCATTTCTGAATTCAGCATTGTTGAAGGGAGAAATTTCGGCCAAGCTCAATCCTTGTACATGGCATGTTTTTTTATGTCTATTTTTAGTGATTTTTATGTTTTTGAGCTCGTTATAGCTTAATCTAGCTAACCCGAGGGTCAACTTATAAAAATATTAAAAGTTTAGGGACTTTCCATGATTGAGTTTGAATGTGTTTCAAATTTGGTTGATAGAATATAAAGCTTGGTTGAGGAATAAACTTATTTTGTTAAGTGATTTTTAATGATTTTGTGTTTAAGGACTTATTTGAGAAATTAGTAAAATTCTTTAATGATATTGTGAAATAATGGAAGATAGGGGTCATATTTGACCTTAGGAATAATTGGCTATCATGATATTTCATTGATTATGGTTAAATTGTGAGTTTTGGGTTTATGGACTAAAATGCACAAAAGTTAAAATGTTAGAGGTAATTTTGTAAATTTACATTAAAATGAATTATATGTTTGAATTAGATATTTTAAGCAAGTTGAATTGTTTAATTGAATGAAATTATTATTTAGATCAAGAAAAGAATCAACCAAACTTGAATCGAGGAAAAGCTAAGGTGTTAGATTAGTCATCGGCTTTACTTCTACAACCGTGTTAGTCGAGGTAAGTTTGTATGAGTATTAAACTTATTAAATTTTGTTTTGATTGTATGTTAATTAATGTTATGCTAGGTATAATTTAAATTGATAATAATATGATGTTTGGATATTGGATGGTTTAGTAGTCCTGTTTGAACCTTGTGAATACTTAGGATACAAATGACATGTCATTAGGGACTAGAGGGTTTCCGTGCTCGTCCTAGATGTCCTACTGATGCCTGAGGTCTTGCATTTGTTGCGAATTCTCTACAGCTTGTGTGAGCAACATCGTGTAGCTAACATACCCACCCACAGCTCGTGTGAGCAGGCCCATTTCACAACTTGTGTGAGCATTATGGATATGGCTACAATTACATGTAAAGGAACACTTTATGTGTGAGCATTTCCCGAGTATCTGATGTAATTCTATTTGGTTCAATGGGTAATTAAGGTATAAAATGGAATGGTATATGTATGCGTTGGTTTATGTTAATGATCTTATGAAATGGAAAGTACAGTATGTGAAATTGGATTTAAAAGGGAGCTAATTGAATATGTGATGGATTGTTTGTATATTGAAATTCATTTCATGGGATGTTTCGTTTTTCATAGGTTGATATATTTTTAAGTATATCTACTAACTATGTGAAGTGTTGTGGATAGGAAAGTAAAATATCCATATGATCTAATGAGCAATGTTGAATGGTTTATCGCTTTATGTTTGGTAAGTTTAAGTTTCCGTTATACGAGCTTACTAAGCATTAGTTGCTTACGTAGTTGTTTTCTCTATCTTGTAGATCATCAAAAAGCTCGACCGGTTGGAATCTTGTAGGAGTTCTATCACATTATCCGTCGACCATTTTGGTAGTTTTCGGTTATTTTGACTAATGGTTATAGATGGCATGTATATTGCTTGATGTAATTGGGTTTGATGAAAATGTGGCCATTTGGTATGTTTTGAGTTATGCCAAGCTTAAGTATGCTTTAATGTTATTACTTGAAAGTTTGTAAATAGTGGTGTAAATAGTTGTGTTGTTGAACACTTGCGCATGCTTATGACTATAGGTAAATCATGGATGAATGATATATACATATGTTTGAAATGGATTTGGTATGTTTGTTTGTGCTTAATGAAAGAACTTGAGTTGTTGGTTTGATAGATTTTGGTGTATGATTTGTGGTGCCTTTTGATGGCATATTGGTTAGACTTAGGATGAATAATTTTGACATGTTTCTAGTGTCCTTGAATGTGTTAAAAACCATGTGAAATAAGCTAGGAATGTTGTGTCTTGGTGTGCAAGATTTGGTGATTGATTTGGCTTGTTTTAAGGGCAACTTATGAAGCACACGGCCTAGGACACGGGATGTTACACGGCCATGTGCCACACACGATCACCCCACACGGTCGTGTTTTTCAAGTCAATATGTAACACGGTCTGAGACACGGCCTACAACACAGTCATGTGACCAAACATCAAATGCACACACGGCCTGTGACATGGCCTTGTGACCTTATTTTGAATACCCACACGGGTGGACACATTGGCTGGGACACAACCGTGTGTCCAAACTTCGAATTTCCACACGGTTTGGGCTATGTCACATGGCTGTATGATCCCTGCTTCCAAAATTTTTAAGTTGTTCCAAAATTTTCTATTTTGTTCCAATTTGATCCCTGAAGGTTCCCAAGCTATTTTTAGGGCCCCGTAAGCTCGATTTAAGGCCTGTAAGTGTATTTTTTTTCTATAATTAAATTAAGTTATTAAATGTTAATATTAAATTTCATAATTGTTTCTATTTTGAAGTTGAATGTTCTAATTTGTTCGGTAATACTCTGTAACCCTAATCTGACGACAAAAACGGGTTAGGTATGGCTATTATGAATATTTAGTTATGCAATTTGGGTTAACCAATGTGCCGGCTCTTTTCATTGATTTAATGAACTAGATTTTTCAACCTTACTTGGATAAATTTATTATGGTCTTTATTGATGATATTTTGGTGTACCCGAGAAATGAAACAGAGCATGATAGACACTTGAGGATTGTGTTACAGATTTTGAGAGAAAGATAGTTGTATGCCAAGTTAAGTAAATGTGAGTTTTTATTGAAAGAATTTATTGAAGGATTATGATTGTATTATTTATTACCATCCAGGAAAAGCAAATGTAGTAGCCGATGCATTGAGTAGGAATTCATTAACGACCTTGAAGGTGATGAACACTCAGTCAGAGTTGGAACAAAATTGAGTGTTGATAGCTGACCGCCTCCGGACGTACCAACGTCTAGAGTATAAAGACTGCAACTAAGAGATATGGAATTGAAGCAGTGTCCGCAAGTATACGGGTCAGGTTGTAATATAGTTACAACAGAATAAGTGAGTATTCCGGAGATCGTACCCAATCTAATTAGTACTTTAAATAAATTGTATTACGATAAAATATAAATAGAAGTTTTGGGGGTTTTATAAAGAAAGAAATAAAAATAACATAAATAAAAAGAGTTTCAGAAAACTAATTTATAAACTTTATCAAATCTTGCTATGGATGATTAGCTCGCTTTGGTGGTCATAACTAATTCCTATTTTTGGTTACTAATCAATCAACTAGTCATTAACCTAGCAGGATATCATGATCTTCCACTAAACTAATGAGTCGACAAGAACTTCTTATCTCTAAACCTCGCAGTCCAAACTGGTTTGCTGCTAAGGAGTTCACGGATACGTGACCACCTCCGGATGTACTAACGTCCAGAGTGTGAATAATACAATAAATTATATAATTACGGGATGGTATCAGCAAGTATACTAGTCTAGTTGTAATATAGTTTTACAACGGAGTGGGTGAGTACTCTGAGGATCATACCTAAGGGAAGTAAGCGCTAGATCAATTTTAACATAAGAACTAAAATGTCTAATTAGTACTTTAGTTTCAGTTATAATACGAAAAAATATAAAATAAAGGATTTTTTGGGGTTTTATAATGATGAAAATATAAAAACATAAAAAGATAAACTCAAGAGATTAAAAAGGAAGAATAAATCAAATCTGATTATAGGTGATTAGCTTGTTTTGCTAATCTCCATCAACTGTCACTTCAGGTTCCTTGCCAATCAACTAGTCGCTACCCTAGCAAGATCTTCCGATCTTCTCCTAACATAACAAGTCAGCAAGAACTACTTATCTTCTGACCTAATAGTCCCAACTGGTTTGGGGTTAAGGTGTTCCCGGATGGGAAATAATAATTTTGGGTTAATTCCCACCTTGATAACTTCTCGGGGTTGTCAGGCCTAGGGTTTGTTTCACGTTCTCCCTTTCCTAAACAACTAATCCATTAAGTAACCCTACAAAACAGTTAACAAATCATATCTCCACTCACTAATCCCCCATAGAAGGATTAGTTCTTCACGGCGTTTATAAACAATATATAATCGATGTAAAGAGAAAGCATGCTAATTAAATCAAGACGATAGACTAAATGAAATAGCCTGATTGTATTGATATTCAGCGTAAATCCACAGAGTTGAATGATTCCACAATTCAGATCTCTTGAAAGAAAACACTGAACAAATAAACTAAACTATATAACCCTAAGAAAGAAAGCAAAACTAAATATAAAGGAAGAAACTAGGTTAATTCAAAGGTGTCTTTAACATGTGCCAAAGAAGCCTATTTATAGCCTTCATGTGGTCATCGTCTTTAACCCTAGGTTAGTTAACGTTCCCGAGCTTTAAGTTTGATTTTTCGGACCAAAATGTCCTTGCTTTGTGTTTAATTTTCGTCCCAGAGTTGATGTCGCGACACACCAGGACTTGTGTCATGGCATAACAACTAGGATGCTCCTCTGTAGCAATCTTCAGGGGTATGTCGCTACACCCTCAGTCTATGTCACGACATCAAAGGCAGACTTGAGTCTTCTTCATTCTATTCTTATGTTGTGACATCAGTCCCCCTGTGTTACGTCATGACATCCAGTGTCATCCTAAAATGCCTTCTGATGGTCTCATGCACGCTCACAAAGTAAGTTAGCTCTCCCTTAGGCCTCATTCAGCCCTTAGGGTCAATAAAAGACTTAATTTGCACATTTTATTGAATTTAAGTAAAACTAAAGAAACTTAACTAAAATGTAGTGAAAATCTTGTATTCAGACTCCTTAAGTGTGAAAACTAGTTTAATCTGCTACACCAAATTTTGGCAGATCAAACTCCCCCACACTTAAGTCATTGCTTGTCCTCAAGCAACATAAACAAAGATGACAAATGAACATGACGACCCATGAGCCAATAAGATACAAGTATTGGCTTCGGAGCATATGACTTAGGCATTTCATGCTTACTAACAACTTCAACATGATGACTAGTTGACTTACCACCATTGACTTCAAACATCTAAGTTTAGTATTTTACAAAATATATAAGTATTAAAGGTATCTCCTATAGGAATCCATCAACAAATCATACAAGTACTTTGAATATCTGAGCAGGACACAAATATTCATTTATGCACATGTCTAGTATGATGTCCGTTCATGTATAAGGATATTTAGGTCACAGGAATTTTCGGCTTGTATCATTCTAAAGCTTAGGACAGGTATAAAATTCAAAAATAGTAAGCATTAAAAGGGTTACAAACACGAAAATAGTTTGGCATATCGTATTGATCCTTACTCTTCCCCCTTAGTGAACCTTACCCACTCACCGCCTTATTTCTCCTTCTCTCACCTTCCTTATCTCTCTATATAAGAAATCATAGCATGACATAGTAACTACGACTAGCCTACGAGTTTTGGTGCACTAATGAACGAGTTTTTTCTATTTTTTGTGACTTTATCACTATCTTTTTCAATTTTTCTCACTCAAGAATGCTTTTTTGCTTTCCAGGTACTTTTTCTACTCGTATGGATTTTCTTTTTGGAATTTTATTCTTATTTTGCACTTTTTAGGCTAACCTATAATTCCCATATCACACTAATATTTCCTTTTTCACTCTATTCTTACAAACTCTACCGTGATATATCTATTTAACCCTTAATACGTATGGCTAGACGTCTATAATCATGCAGTGCAGGACCACAGGACAAGGGCAAATACAAATTGGCATTTTTAGGCTCGGGGCTTGTAATGTGGTTCATCAAGAAGTGTTAATAGGCTCAAAATTTGGTACTAAAGGTGAAATATAATTAGGACAACTTTTTGGCTCTGAATGTGTTCCAAACAACGCCTTAGGTCATCCCTAAATATCTTAACATGTACAAATTTAATCAACCAAACAAATACAATCATTAGTACTAGCATTCTCATTTCCTTGTACTTCTATATCACTTGGTATAGTTGATTGCTTAATACCTACTTATAGTGTAACATATAGAACTTAGTAGCCTAATAATCAAAAGTTTAAAATCACCTATCATCATGCCAAATTTATTCATGAACATAAGCAACCTATGTACATGCTCCTAACCAATCACTTGTATTTCTACAAGCTCAAGCACACAAAATACAAGCAAAATTAAAGAAAATGTAAAAATCGGAAACAAATTTCTATGTTACCCCCCACACTTTAGTTGATACATTGTCCTCAATGTGTAGCCCATAAATAGGTAATGAAGGAAGTTACCCAATTAATCTTGGTCGCTCCAATTGCTAATGGTGGGTGCTTCCTCTTTTGCTCGTGTTAGCTCAAATTGTTTGTGTCTCCTTCGTGTTGGGTTCCTACATAGAAAATTTAACAAAGTGTAACAAAATGAAAAATCTATTTATTATTCCTACTCCTACAAAGTCTAAATTAAAATCATCCAATAATCAATACAAATCTTTATAAAATTAAAATAGATCAATCGTCCTCCTCATCCATCTCCTCACTCCCATCCTTCTCCTCATCTTCTCCTTCCCCCTCACTTTCATGCGTCTCTTCTACTTGTTACGCAGTTATCGGCCCGAACATGTCAGGTGTATAATTGGGACCCAGATGTTATTTTGCCTAGCAAATTCTTGGAATATTGGTCCCGACTCTTGCATCCATTGTATCATCCAACCAAGCTTTGGATGAATACATTCACTGACATCTTGTTGAGCTCATGTCAACCTTTGTGATGGAATCGGTGTAGTTGTCGCTTCCTGTTGTCGCTTGTTCTAATCTTTCATTTGTTTAGCTCGTAATTCTGTGTACTATTAGAATAAAGTGTTGCTAATAATACTTTTGAACAGTTTTAGCGACTACACAGTGGATGTCAAAGGTACACCCACCTTTCTGCATAATGCCATCACTAGGTGGGGAAAGAAGAGTTCCACCTTCTGACTACCAATGCATCTTCTCATGTTCTGATGAATCCATTTACCGATGCATACTTGCTTTTTCTACAAAATAGCATAGAGTAACACTGCTCTAAAAGTATTAACATTAGAAACATTTAAAGCAAGTACGATGTCCACATTTTAGCCTCAGGAAACATGATCGCTTGATGAAAGGATACTGGGATATTAATACATGCGCGATATTTCCATTCACCACTACCTTTAGTCAAGAAGTTTATACTATCCAGATCTATATCTCTGAAGTATTCTAGATCGGTTTCATCAATAAAATCATTCCCATAATATGGAGCATTATAAAAATCGCAAATGATCCAAGGGATTACTCGCACTTCCTTCCCCCGCACAAGTACCATATCCCACATACGGCCTTCAGTAGTTCTAGATTCATGGTCCCATAAAGACGCATAAAACTCTTGAACAATTGGAACCATGACATTCTCTTTTGGGATCATCCAAAAATGTTCCCACCTATGATATCTAACTAAGGGTCAAATTTCCTTACACACAACCATTAACAGATCAAAACTCCCCTCTCTTGGATGAAGGTTTTTCCTTATCTGTGAAATATTTCCTAATATCCGGGTTTGCAAAATTAGGGGGTTTGGATTCATTGATGGTTCGAATTCATTGGTTCTTCTAACTTTTCTAGAAGGCATGATATTTCAATCCTAATACAATACTAAGCAAACAATTCAATGGAACAGTAAAAAGTTGAATTTAGGAACTCTTACCCTTTAATATTTAATCAAAGTTCATTTGAATTCCTTGCTTTCCCATGATGTTTCTGTTCCTTGTTGCCCCAAATATGTTGAAGAGTTTGTGAAAAATAAATAGAATGTGTAAGAAATTGAGGGTTTAAGGTTTAAGAGGTTTTGAAGGATTTGAGAGAATTTGGGGAATTAGGGATTAAGAGGTGTTTTAATTAGAAGTAAACATGGTTTTAGGTTAGAAAATAAGGTTTTAAAGGGTTAATAATCAGGTTAAATGAAGATTATTCTGTCAGGTTGCGCGACTGGGTCGGGTGAACCCTACAAAAATTACAGCGATGTCGCGACATAAGGGTTCCGTGTCACGACATCCTTGGTAGACTACCTTTGTCGCGACACCGGGGTTCGTTGCTGTGACATACTTTATAGTTCGGAGGTCTAAGAAAACTGTCTGCTATGTTGCAACTCCTTGGGGCAATGTCACGATACTAATTATGTTTTGGCTAAAACTTCCAACTTCCACTTATCTTCATCGCGTGATTGATGGCCACATTAAAAAGTTTTAGTCTTACCATTAATTTTCATAGTTCATTCATTCTTTTCTAAATCAATAGTGGATCTCGAAGTGGCTAAAAAGGGCCTTCCAAATAAGATTGGTATCTCACGACTTCTTCAAAATCAAGTACCACAAAATTTGAGGGGATAATAAAACTTCTCACTTTGACTAACACATCTTCCAATACTCCTTTTGGACGTACCGAAGACCTGTCAACCAACTATAATGTTATTTGAGTAGTTTTCAGATCCCCTAACCCGTGGTTTTCAAAAATCAATAGAGACATTAAATTAATACTAGCTCCTAGATTTAGAACTCTATTAAAATGAACACTTTCTATCACTATGAGAATAGTAAAACTCCCCGGGTCTTTCAATTTTCAAGGTATCTATCGTGAAATAATCACGCTATAGGAAGCATTTAAAGTAACTTGCTCTCCTACCTTAATTTCCTTATGCCTAGCCATCATCTTCTTTAAAAACTTGTCATATTTTGGAACTTTTTCAATTAACTCAATTAAAGGTAGGTTAACATTCAATGTTTTAAACAGGTTTAGAGAACTTACAAATTCATCCTTATCCCGCCTTTTCTTTTCTTCTAGTCTCGAAGGGAATGAGATTTTTGCACCAGCAGAATCTTTAATTACTTCCTTCTCTGTCTCTGCTACCGGTGTGATTACCTTCTTCGACTCTGACTCATTTTCTTCTTATAGGGATACCTCTTGAGGATCATCATTATTCTTCACTATTGTTTTTGGAGTAGTGGTTTCTAGGCTACTTAGTACTTTGCATGATTGGAGTGCAATTGCTTTCACATGCTCTTTACTTTCACTCTATGGATTATCTTCCGTGTTACTGGGAATACTTGTGCCAATTTGTCTTTTGATGTCACCCATAATGCTCATCAATTGGCTCATTTGATCCTCGAGTTTAGTCAATGTTCTTATTGATTTGGTGCGTTCAGACTGCACCTGTTTGACATCAGTTCTCATTTACTGCATTTCTCCCTCAATTTTGTCTAGCCGTTGAGCACATGTAGTGTGGTAATTTGGGTTGACCCTATCCTGGGGTTTCTGCAAATGTTTTTAACTTGATTTAAATTATTACCTGCTCTTCGGTTTCCCCCATCTCATATTTAAGTGATCTCTCTAGCCGAGATTATATGTATTTGAATAAGGGTTTCCACTCCTGTTTTTAACGTAATTTACATCCTCAGCCGAGTTGTTGATATAGTGGAAGAGCGGTTTGTCTCCCAAATGCATAGACACTGTATAAGCCAATTCAATATGATTGACTCTATCCAGTAACTGTCGATACTTATGATCCTCTTGGATACATTTTACCGTAGCAGGTTTTTGCCCATACGTGAATTGTTCAATTGGCCACTGGCAGGAGTTTAGTGTCATATTCTCGATGATCTCGTACGCATCCTCATACGCTGCTCCGTCTAATCCAGATCATGCATTTGCATTCAACCCAATATAAAACACCTGCAGCTGCATTCACTTAGGAAATCTGCGGTGCGAGTTTTTTTGAATCAACATTTTAAACCGATCCCGTGCCTCATAAAAACTCTCCCTCCATCTGTCTAAAGGCAACAATCTTTCTTCTTAATTGCACTTCTTTGTTGATTGGGAAAAACTTCTGTAAGAATTTTCCATCGAGTTAATCCCATGTCGTGATAGACCCTGGTGCCTGCGAGTCTAACCAAGAAAAAGCATTATCAATCAAGGAGAAGGGAAACAACTGAAGACGAATAGCATCACCAGTGACCCAATTATACTTAAAAGTATCACAGAGTTGAAGGAACTATTTTAAATGTTGATTAGGGTCCTTTATCATAATGCCCTTAAACTGCAAATTGTTCGAAATTATTAGCTGTAATTGTCGGCCTTGTTATACTTTCTTGAACCATGTTCAGACTTGGTAAGGCATAATCCCTAAAAAGTCTTTTGTCCTGAGCCATATGTATGTATGCAAGAACCTGTGGTGCTGGTGGGTTTCCTACGACATTAGTGTTAGCATCATTAAATAGTGGATTTCCACATGATACGTTACCCACAACTGGTGGTGGTGGATCTCGCATCCACTGTTGTTGTCAGCAATTTTTTTGGATTATGGTCTTTGGATATGTGGCTGCTACAATAGGTGTGCCCCTACTGCGAGTCATACACTAAACCCAGAAAGAAAAGATTAGTAACAATAAACGAAATAAAATAAAAGCATATCTATAACCTTAAAATTTTATAATTATTCTAATTAAGTGAGAAAATTAAAATTAACGTAGTGACGCTTCCCCCTAGGTAACGGCACAACCAACTTGACCGCCTCCGAACGTACTAACGTCCAGAGTGTCAGTACTATAATAAAATATAGAATTAAGAGGTGGTATCCGCAAGTATACGGGTCTAATTGTAATATAGTTTTACAACAGAGTGAGTGAGTACTCTGAGGATTGTACCTAAGGGAAGCGAGCGCTAGATGAATTCTAACCTAAGCACTAAAAGATCTAATTAGTACTTTAGATTCAGTTATAGTATGAAGAATATAAAA
>CM025148.1:17427005-17440459 GCA_013467495.1 Gossypium gossypioides | reverse complement strand
GTTGCATTTTTTTTTGTCACATTAGTTGTTAGTAATGGAAAGGATTAAGTTGGTTTCAATTATCATTCTTATTCCATACCAAATACTATAAAAATTAAAAAAAAAATTAGTAATTTTGATAGGCAGTAAATTGCATACTTACCCTATGGTTTATTGACAAAAATAGTTAACTTTATCACGAATTGTTTTTATTTATTCATTTTCTAAACTATTAAATTGCTTCAAGTTAAATTAATTCTCACCCTCTGATACAACATTCCTAACTGTTTCTTCTTGAAATTTGATTTTCTTTTCTTCTTCTTATGTTTCTAAATTAATTCTCACCCTTGAAAAGGTATATTTTATAATAAATGCGATGTTAAATGAATAAAAACTCTTTAACTTTTTACTAATAAAACTATGAGTATGATAGTTAGTATTATTTTTTTAGATTCTAAGTTGTATCGGTCAATATGTATAATTCTGGTCAAAAATTAATATTAAGTAAATTAAGATTTATTTTTATCTAAAATTTGGTGTGCTTCGATCCATTTTCGCCAAAACTACTGGCAAAATAAGGCTAATAGGCTGTTTTCTTTTTAATTAATTAGGCCTTTAGACCGATTTTAAAATTAATTACGGAAATAGGCCGATTTAAATGGAAAGCGCATCCAGCCAGGTGAGCTTTCTGTACTCGTGTCAAGAAAGCGCGCCTAGCTGGACGCGCTTTCCCTCAACGGTAAAAAAGGAACAACTTTTTGAACGTTGTCGTGCCAACGATAAAAAGACCAACGATAACTTTTTTACCCTATAAATAGCCCAGAAATTTCATTTTTTTCCATTCACATCCTTCTTTCAACTCTTTCAACTCTCTCAAACTCTCTCAACTCTCTCAAACCCTATCAAGTCTCTCAACTTTCTCGTTTAAAATTTTTTGATATTTTCATTTAAAAATATTATTATTTTTAATTATCTCCTTTTTATTTGTTGAAATCGATTTGTCACGAATGGCCGCCTCTAATCCGCTTCAATGACAAGCATATTTCTGTCGCCCAAGTAGCATCGGTAAGATGGAAATTTAAATTTCATTAATTTCAATAATAAATTTATTTTTTAAAAATTTGAAACTATTTTTATTGTGTAAATAGACGAATGATCGTGTTCTAGAATGCTTCATTCATAATATGGGAAAGCCTGTGATCCTTAAAAGTCGTACATGCGGGTAGATTCTTACATGCGTCTCGCATGTCCGGGGGTTGCAAACTCGATTTGGCACTAATCAGCGCGTTGGTGGAAAGAGGGAGGCCAAAAACACACACTTTCTACCTTCCATTCGGCGAGTGTACAATCACACTCGAAGACGTAGTGCTACAACTTGGTTTGCCAATGGATGGGTCAGTCATCACGGGATTAGTGATGTTTCGGGCAAAGTGGGCATCTGTAAATCACTGTTGGGGAAGGTCCTGGACAAGTTTGAAGGTGGTCGGATATCGATGAACTGGTTAAGGGATAATTTTGAGGAGCTCCCTCAAGACCCTAAAGATCGAATGGAAGAGGTCATAGAACAAGACGTCTGAGCATACATCATGAGGTTTATCGAGGGAATTTTAATGCCTAAAAAATCTTAAAATTTGGTGCACGTAAAGTGGCTACTACATCTAGTGGACTTCAATGAGTGCGAGAAACTAAGTTGGGGATCTTCTGTATTGTCCACGTTATACCGAGAGATGTGTCAGGCCACGGTACCGAGTGCGGCTTTGATCGGTGGTTGTCTGCTCCTACTACAGTTGTGGACCTGGTGGCGACTATCGTTTCTATGTCCCAAGGTGACTGACCCATATATGTTCCCGCTGGTGACAAGGTAAACATCATTTATTAACAAATACGTAGTTTGTACAATAATTTTTTTTATTATACGTTTCGACTAACATATCGCTTGTACAGGTGGAACAATGGGTCGAGCTACATGAGACTGCCCGAGGAGTTAGAAGATATTAGGTTTTATTAGATCAATGCTCGAAAGCCGAGGTTAGTTACTTATTCTTTCAAACTTATATTAATTACGTAATGATTCGTAAAAAAATTCATAAATAACGACATTTACAATTTTGCTTTTTAGTTTGAATGGATGGCATACACCGGCACTGATGTCGTACCTTGCATCCCGTCGAAAGTGTTCGAAAATTGATAGATGTGGGACGCCAAGGTGTCATTGGTAGTGTACGCAATGGTGGAAATGCATGAATCGAATTGGGTGTTGCGATAGTTCGGGTGGAGGTAACGAATTTCACCGCCACTGCAAGACTTGAGGGAGCTGCACAAGGTGGACATGTGAGGGAAAGAAAACAACGATTAGGTGGTGCGGCGTGGGGTGCACATCGAGGCGTGGGATCGTAGGATGCAATCCTTACCCATTTGTGAATCATTTTTCTCAGCGGACACAGCGGCAGCTGATAATTACTTCGCATGGTTCAGAGTCGTTGGCAAGTTGTACCTGCTACCATTGGAGGCAAGGAGTTGGCAAATTTAGTCGAAAAGGTAACTTCAACCGCTATAGCAGCGTAGGAAGGGATGCAGTCGCATAACAGGTTCATCATCCGCTCCTGCAGAAAATGTGTCGCCTATGGCTACGCAATATCTGGGTCAGTTCGCTCCACTTATTCCTGTTCAATTAAGTAACCCTATGTTTTTCACAAGCACCACTGCACTACGGACCGCCGCACATGGACAGTTCTTCTATTCTTGCAGGTAAATATTTCGTGGCACTGACGTCCCCCGCATACTACACCCCTATGCAGATGTCGAACCCCATTCTGGGACAGACGTCGACGTATACCACCACTGATGATGATATCGATGCAGATGTCTGTGCAGCAGTCGATAACGATGTCGATGCCCGATACCTTTTTGACGTACTTGAGATTTGGGGCACCTTATTGTTACACTACTATACTGACCCAAACATCATGCACATCACTATTTTACGTGGGTGGCTTATCGTCGCAACAACCAGACGCGAGAGTGGCGGATACATGATGGCAGACAAGGATAATGTAGTAATCAGCCACAAAAGAAGATGATGATGGTGCCGGTCTTGAAGATACGGTTGCCCAGGGGGCCGTGCTAGGTACATATTCAAGTGATGAGACGAAGAGGAGGAAGCCTACAGGCCCGCACCTCCGGATACAGCTCCGGTTGAACCTCCAGTTGTACAACCGGTTGTATGCAGAAATCCTCCATGCGATTGTCATCCATCGCCTTATGGCACACATTCTCCCTGACGACACAATTTAGTTTATTTTTTCTTACAATTATTGTGGATGTATATATAGATATGTTATAAATAAAAAAAAACTGAGGTTGTTCATTTAAACAAAACATTTGTCTTTATTACTATCTATTACGAGTTATGCGTAAGTTAACAATAAATAAAAAATGTCAAGTTTTGTTATCGACATATTATTCTTAATATGAAATTTGATTTGGATTTAGCTTGTGATCTGAATAAGAAAAAAGGAAAGGTGAACAAGAAAAATGTAGAATAAAAAGAAGTAGGTAGACCATACATCCGAAAGTCATGACATTTCACAACTAAACAAATTGTATATCTTTATAACCAATCGCAATACGAAACACCAACCTTTATAGTTCATACAGAATACAACAAACACTATTAGTATGGAACACTAATGAATATGAAATACGGTAGAAAGCAATGTTATAAATGCTGAGGTCGTAATGTATCCCTATATAGAGAATAAGTTGGCTTCGTATGCTCTATGTTTTTGAAATACCAGAATAATTACTTCAAATTTCTCGTAGCAGGACTTCGTAACTGATAACTCTTGAAAAGAGTTATAATTCATGCCTTTAGATTGGGTTAATTGTCTGCACTTAAGTAAATTTAGTTGCATTTTTAGGACAATCCACTCGTAATTTTTATTGCATTACATTAAGAAGACTGGACTATGCTTAAATGTTATTATATGTTACTTTTACTTGTTTACAAGAAGGATTTGTTTGGAAGTAATTGGCAGGTGTAGGATGCGGAGAAAGAAATAAAAGAATGAAGGTTTTTCAATGAAAAAGGTTGGATAGTTTGCCAACACAAATGCCGTGGCAATTCTAGGAAGACTGAGTCAACACTCAACGCATAACAATTTTAGCCCAACTCTACTTGTACCAAAAAATTTTACCTAAAAAAGAGAAGATATCAGGGGCTTTTAGATTTACCCTAGGGAAAAGCTTATAAAAAGTCAAAGGAGGAAACCCTAAAAGGTGTGGAGATCCAGAGGCAACAATAGAAGGTAGCGGTTGAGTAGAGACAGAAAAAGGAAATCGAAGGCAATCCCTCTCAGCCACCACAGGACAATGCGCTGCTGGGTTGCGGATTGGTTTGGCAACAGCCATCTTCTTAAGTTCGTCCATTATTTCTTAATATTTTCTCCCGTGAACTAATCTGATTGAAACGATGTTGGGTATTATTTTGAACTTGAATTTTAATTGTCAACTCATGAGTTAAATCTCATAGGGTTGGGATTTCATGATGAAACTTTTATTTTCGTTGATGGTTGAAGCATATATTTGATTTAATTTACTATTTCGTTCAATTGTTTTTATTTCCCAATTGTATGCGTACACTCTCTAGACATAGATGAGTATGCAATATGCTCATAAACTGAATCTAATTCTAAAAAGGTTAGATTAGTTGGACTGGAATTGAATGATAAAAACGGGTATTCGACCAAATACTTACAGTAGACTCTAGACATAGAGCAACGTTTATATAAAATGAAGAAAAAGCATTGCAAGGTACCGTGCTGATACCTATAGACACAGGCTAGGTAACTTGAGATGTAGCTCTCGAAAGAAGCAGGTCACTTTAGGTCTCTTCTGAGCAGTAGATTGAGTACTATTTTGCTAAGGTATTACTAAAAATAAGGGCAGATTATTAATAATCCCAACCTTCCAAATCACATCGTAGACCCTTAATCCTTTACTATAGTATCTTTGTAATAACAGTCTTAGTTATTTATTTATTCGCTCGCAATTTATTTACATAATTATTCTCGTAATTTCCATTGGATTTTTACTCTTTCTTTGTCATAGCATTTTCAGTATTAGTCAATATACATTTTGTACACATCCTTACTACTTTAATTTACCACTGTATACTTAACTTGGTTTTGTCATAACAATAATCGTAATTCATTATAATAACTTGACCATGTTTGTACCTAATCCAATCCCTGTGGAGATGATCTCACTTATCACTTTATTACTTCATAGGACGTGTATACTTGCACAATTCGCATATCATATTCACACACAACAACTTTTTGGCACTGTTGTTAGGGACCAGCAATTTGGTGTAACTTGGTTTGGTTATTTTACTTAATTTCATTAGTTTATTTAACTTAGTTTAATTTAATTTCTACAAGTTTGTCGTCAATGCATGAGAAGAGGCATTCCTGCTAACAAAGAATATCCTTTTGACCCAGAGATCGAAAGAACTTTACGAAGAAAGCAGAAAAAATTGTGAAAAATGGCTAGGATAAGAATGATCCTGGCCTCAATGATAATCTGAATGGTCAAGATGCTAATCCTCCTGTTTGTAGAGTAATACCTAGTCTAAATGACAATTTGAATGGTCAGGTTGTCAATCTTCATGTTCGTGGTGTGATAGATGACCAAGATAGACCAATCCGACAGTATGTTGTGCTAATTTTGAATGACCTGAATTTAGGGATAGCCAGACCACAAATATAAGCTCAACATTTTGAGTTGAAATTAGTAATGTTTCAAATGTTGCAAATAGTAAGATAGTTTGTTGGACTACCTATTGAATATCCAAGACTGCATTTAAGACTTTTTCTAGAGGTTTGTAACTCATTTAGACAACAGGGTGTTCCTGAAGACGCTCTACAACTTAAACTATTTCTATATTTTTTAAGAGACCATGCGAGAGCATGGCTGAATGCTTTGTCGTTGGGAACAATGGCATCATGGAAGGATCTTTGCTAGAGGTTTACGATATAATCCTCCAAATATGAATGTCAAGCTTAGAAATGACATCACATCCTTTCAAAAATTAGAGGATGAAACGCTATATGAAGCTTGGGAACGATTTAAAGAATTACTTCAGAAATGTTTGATGCATGGATTTCAACATTAGACTCAGATAAAGATATTTTATAATGGGTTGAATGCACATACAAGGGTGGTAGTTAATGCCTCCACCAATTTTATGTTGTTGGATAAATTTTATAATGAAGCATATGAAATTTTGGAAAAGATTGCCAATAATGATTATCAATATCCGACCACAAGAGTTGGGACGGGCAAGAGAGTTGCTGGTACTATGGAGCTTGATGCAATCACTTCGTTGATAGCCCAGGTATCTTTTTTAACTAATATGATCAAAAAAATGAAAAGGCCTACTGCAGTCCAAGAGATGAAATTAGACGAACTATCATGTGTTTATCATGGTGAAGACCATGTTTTTGACGAATGCCCAGTAAATTTAGCATCTGTGTATTACATAGGTAATTTTAACCAGGATAATATCCCCTATTTCAACACCTACAATCTAGGGTGGAAGTAGCATCTGAATTTTAGTTGGAATACAAGGTGTGGGGAATCTAAACAAAGTTGGGGGATAGAATGCCAACAGTGCACCACCTGGTTATACTTAACCTATGCCGAGACAAAATGTCCAGCAAGGTCAGGCATCGGCTTCATCATCATCATCATCATCATCATCATCATCTATTGAAGCCTTGTTGAAGGAATATATGGTCAATAATGATGATGTAACTCATAGTCAAGTTACTTCCTTCTGAGCTCTTAAGAATCAAGTGGGGCAGATAGCAACTTCTTTGAATTTGAGGCCACAAGGAGCTTTGCCAAGTGATACTAAGAATTCAAGATCATAGGGGAAAAAGCATTGCAAAGTGATCACTTTCAGAAGTGGAACTCAGTTAAATGACGTTGTTCAAGATGCCATGGCAAGAGATGATAACTCGAATAACAACCATGTAAAAATCTCAGAGCCATCTGAAAAGTACACTACAGCTCAAAAGGCTAAACAAAAGATTGTTGATGTAAAATCAGATTGTGTTGCCAACAAAAATGCCATAGCAGAACAATATTAGCAACATGAAGGATGATCACCTCCACCTTTTCCTCAGCGATTCTGAAATTCTAAATAGGATGTTCAATTCAAAAGATTTTTGGAGGTCTTGAAGCAACTCCATATCAACATACCGTTAGTAGAAGCTTTGGAGCAAATGCCCAATTATGTGAAATTTATGAAAGATATATTGTCGAAGAAGCACAGATTGGGAGAATTTAAAACTATTGCTCTGATTGAAAGGTGCATAGCAATGTTGATGAATAAATTACCTCCAAAGTTGAAGGAGCCAAAGAGTTTCATTATCCTAGGTTTAATTGGAAATCATTATGTTGGTAAGGTGTCACGTGATTTAGGGGCAAGTATAAATTTAATGTCTCTATCTATTTTTAGGAAGCTGGGAATTGGGAAGGCAAGACCTACAACAGTCACACTGCAGCTAGCTGATCGGTCTTATGCACATCTGGAAGGTAAAATTGATGATGTGCTGGTAAGAGTAGATAAGCTTATTTTTCCAGTCGATTTCATTATTTTGGAACATGAAGCTAACAAAGATGTACCAATTATTCTTGGAAGAAATTTTCTTGCTACAAGTAGAACTTTAATCGATATACAAAAAAAGTGAACTAACCATGAGGATGAATGATCAGCAGGTCACGTTCAATATATTTAATGCACTGAAATGTACTGATGAGAATGAAGAATGTCGTGTCACTAACTTGATAGGAGCAGTAGTGGAGGAAGAGTTCACGAGATTTTTCCACAGCAATTTTGATAGTGACAAAGATTCATTTGAGGGGAGACCCTTGTGCCCTTTGCTGGAGAAAAATAAGCCTTTCAATTTTGATGAACAATGTTTGGTAGCTCATGTATATTTACATGAAGCTGTTGATGTCAAGGACATGAAAACGGGGGACACATTTCAAGTTAAGGGACAACGTTTGAAGACTACTAGGGTGCTCATGTAGAGTGAGACAATTAGTCCATTGATCTTCAAGATGTTTAACTTCAACATCTTGAAAATTCTTTTTATTTTTATTTTATTTTTTCGATATAAAATTCTCTTAGTTATTTCATTTCCTTTGTTTAATAAATTGTAGGAGGGGAAGGGGTCGGAGGTGCAGAGCCCGTTGAGACAAATCTTGCCAATGAAGAGAATGCACCCAAAGCACTAGAGGAAGAACTAGAGAAAACAGAGTCTGTCAGCATTGAGACAGACTGTGAGGACGAAGAGGAAGCAAATCCCTCAGCTACACCACAAGTGGACAACACTGCAGCTGTTCCACCTCCTTCTACTGAACCGATGACTGAATAGGATCGTTAGATCGATCAAATTATTGATGAAATCACTAGATTTGATAATGAAGAGGAGGATGAACCACTCAATTTACTTAAAAGGTAGATACGTTATAAGATGAGTGCACGATAGACCACTCACTATAATTAAAGTACCACCATTCAGTTTCAAGCTCGGGAAGTTTTTCTATCTTTATTACATCTCATTATGTACATATATATTTTCTTGCCTTCATGATTCATATTTGTACATGCATTGAGGGCAATACATCCCTTAGGTTTGGGGGTGTATTATGCATCTAGACTGCATTAGACATTTGTCATTCATTTTGCCATGGCACACATGACTGCCATGAATTGTTTAGACTGTGATGAGTGTGTTTTTGTTTATGATGTTTGATAAGGAGCTTAATTATTCAATAAACTTAGAAAGTTGTGAAAGTGGATTAGGTTATTTTAGCTTAGGATAGTTTTCTTGTAAACTGATCCCTAAAATTAGGATGTCCTATCTCCAATTACAATTGATTTATAGTAAGTGGAAATACTCAATAATGAATAAAGTGACAATGTTTAAGAAAATTCAAGGAAAAAATACTATCAATACTCCAATGCTTAGAATTACCAAGTAAGTCAGCACCACTTTGTTTGCTCCATCATGCTGTTGACTAGAAATATGAGTCCAAGTAAGAGTGTGTAATAAAGAAAAGGAAATTAGGGGCACTCCATTATAGCAACAGGCTAAGTAGCTAAGGAGGTAGTTGTTTGCTCCATCCATCATTTTAGTCAAAAGCCTTAGCTTCATGAGTAAGTATTCAAATCGTGACATGATTGAGTATTCGACAATTTAGTGTATGCTCCATTGTAATTGTCGAGTTAAAGAATCATGTGACGAGATGAATCCTTTAATAAAAAAATAGGCATAATAAATGGATATGTATTTAATTGAGTATGTATAAGGCTAGATGAAAAAAAGGTGGGTAACTAAGTTAGTTAAAAGATGAACTAAGTAAATTAGGAGATACTTGCTATAATGAAACTTGCATGAATACTTAGAATTTTTCTTTCTTTTATGGCAGTATTTTCTGCACTACCTTTACTAAATAAGCTTATGAAACTTGATCAAAATTTTAGACGAAAGATTGTTGAGAACTAAAGTACAAAATGCTCTCTTAATGGTCTAACAATACAAAGGTGATTATGTTGATATGATAATTCTTACATTCATGCATTCATGCTTATCTTGCTTAAGGACAAGTAATACCTCAAGTTTGGGGGTGTGATAACTCCTGAAAAGAGTTATAATTCATGCCATTAGACTAGGTCAATTGTCTACACTAAAGTAAATTTAGTTGCATTTTTAGGACATTCTATTCGTAATTTTCATTGCATTACATTAAGAAGATTGGATTGTGCTTAAATGTTATTATATATTACTTTTACTTGTTTCCTGGAAGGATTTATTTTATAGTAATTGGCAGGTGCAGGATGCAGAGAAAGAAATAAAGGAATGAAGTTTTGTCTTGGCAAAAGGTTGGACAGTTTTCCAACATGAATGTTGTGGCAATTCCAGGAAGATCGAGTCAACACTCAACACATAACAATTTTAGCCCAACTTGTACCAGAAAATTTTGCCTAATAAAGACTAGAAGATATCAGGGGTTGTTGGATTTACCCTAGGGAAAATGCTTATAAAAAGACAAAGGAGGAAACCCTAAAGGGTGTGGAGATCCAAAAGCAACAATAGAGGGTAGCGGTTGAGTAGAGACGAAAAAAGAAACCAAAGGCAGTCCCTCTTAGCCACAACAGGACATTGTGCTACTGGATTGCGAATTGGTTTAGAAACAACCATCTTCCTAAGTTCTTCCATTATTTCTTAATATGTTCTCCTGTGAATTACTCTGATTGAAATGATGTTGGGTGTTATTTTGAACTTGAATTTTAATTGCCAACTCATGAGCTAAATCTCATAGAGTTAGGATTTCATGATGAAAATTTTATTTTCATTAATAGTTGAAGCATATATTTGATTTAATCTACTATTTCATTCAATTGTTTTTATTTCCCAATTGTATGCGTACATTCTCTAGACATAGATGAGTGTGCAGTATGCCCATAAACTGAATCTAATTCTGAAAAGGTTAGATTAGTTGGAATAGAATTGAATGATACAAGCGGGTATTCGACCGAATACTTGTAGCAGACTCTAGACATAAAGCAGCGTTTGTATAGAATGACGACAAAGTAGTGCAAGGTACCGTGTCAAGGCCTACAGACATAGGCCAAGTAACTTGAGATCTAGTTCTCGAAAGAAGCAGGTCCCTTTAGGTCTCTTCTGAGCAGTAGATTGAGTACAATTTTGCTAAGGCATTACTGAAAATAAGGGCAGGTTCTTAATAATCCCAACCTTCCAAATCACATCATAGACCTTTAATCCTTTACTGTAGTATCTTTTCTATAGCAGTCTTAGTTATTTATTTCTTTATTCACAGATTTTTTACGTAATTAGTTTCCTAATTGCCATTGCATTTTTACTCTTGCTTTACCTTAACATTTTTTAGTATTAGTCAATATACATTTTGCACACATCCTTACTGCTTTAATTTACTACTGTGTACTTAACTTGGTTTTGCCATAACATTAATTGTAATTCATTATAATAACTGGACCACATTTGTACCTAATCCGATCCCTATGGAGACGATCTCACTTATCACTTTATTGCTTGATATGACGTGCATACTTGCACAATTCGCATATCATATTCACACGCGATAGTAACGTAATATTTCATGCTATTCTTGATGTTGTACCGCTTCAGTGTAGCAAGAAAAGAATCTTAGTTGGGATATTCCATTCCAACTTCTAGTACTCGTATATTACAATATGTGCTTGCATGACCAAGTGTTTTGTGCGGAAGCCATGAAAACTCTAAATCACCCTTGGTCAATTGGTCGATGTTTGTCATGTGGGGCAAAGGTTCATACGCCCTAAATCGCGCATCTGGATCCAGAGCATTCTCCGAGGCATTATCGTCAGACTCGTAGCATTTCGGCTTCGTTGTAACCGGATCTGGTTTGGAAAATAGTGCCACTTTTGAATAATCCGGACCGCACTACCGGATTGGCTCAAGTTCTAACTCCTCACCCTTTTTTGTGTCTAGAACCCCTTCTTCCTCACCTACATCCACTTCCTCGTCGCGCCTTCATTGTCACCTTCGAGCACGGTGTTGGACGTACCCTCGTCAACCCTCCTCAAAAGGAGTAGGTCAGCAGTTCTCCTGTCACCCATGTGCCCACTAAAATATTCAACTGATTGATGACCAGTGTACGTCGATGATCCCCCGGTATAACTTCTTTCACCCCATAACATCGACCTAGTGTCGAATTTGAAATCAAATGCACTAACTGAATGTCGAGCCCGAATATCTAGATTTGGGTTATGCTGATAGCCCTACTAGAATTGACCCCTAAAGTTTAGATTGATACGGGAGACCGAAAAGTGTTTGCCTATAGATGTTTCCGGAACATCGTAGTAGCCGCTTTGAAGGAGGCTAGAAAACTCACCGCACAACTATGTAGTAGGACTTTCTGCTTCAGCTTTGGTACCCGTATTCGTCGTGATGATAGTCGAAGATGGGCCAAATCCACCAACACCGGTGAACTCGACATATAACTCAATAGCAGTATTTTTGCTTGATATGTGTGATGATATGACCGTCTCGAGATGCGTCTCACTAATTAAATCAAATAGCTCATACTTATAGGGGTCAACGGATGCAAGAAATTTGCATTACAACCTCATAATTATTTGGATGAAATAATTTGGATGCTTTAAACACTTCAACACATTTAGAATATGTTCCAACTCGATTTTAAGGTTTTCCTTTACAAACAGACCCTTCCCTGCGGCTATAAAATGGCTATTACATACCAAGCTTCATCATCCCTCAGTCATAAAATTTCTCCCCAATCCTCTCTATTTCTCCATTATAAATAATTTTTCAGTCTTAAAAATTTCGGTCGCTAAAAATATTTGGTTTACATTCAAGGTATTTTTGAATCGTCGGTGATGCGATATCGCTCCAAGCCGCACACATTTCATATATCATGCTAAGATAGGATCATTGCCTCCAAATTTTATACTAGGGAAGTCGATTATGGGGTGATTTTGCTTTCTACGGTCAAGGATGGAAGTCGACCTGGAGGTCTCAATTGATGGTCGTTATGCAGTAATGGATCAGGGTTTAACGAGAGCTAGTTGACGGTCGTTGCGTGGCCACGAGCTCAATCTTTTCAAATACCCAAAAATGATGTCGTATAAATACTATATAGAAGTTTGATGGCATATTCATACAGAAAAACTCTAGCGCTTCCCGCTATAATCAATGTAAATTTTTTCTCCATTTTTTGGCAACCGGTACCTTTAACCTTCCTTCATATTCAAAGGCTGGCACCGTCATAGACGTAAGAAGACTCGCATGGAGGGAGCAGCTATTGCAGTGCAGTAAAGGTGATGCTCCTTTCAGGGTGCCGACAGTTTTCGTTATTACACAACCCATTAATAACTACAATCATAATTGCGCCGAACCAAGTTTGACGTCTACTGTGCCGGAACATCCACTCTCCTTTTGAGAGCCCTCTTGTGTCCACCTCGATGTCAGCCTTCAGACAAGATTGAAAAGTTTAAGATACCGACTGCTTGGAAATAGACAAAAAAAATTACATTGATTACAACAGAAGTTCCAAGAGTTTTTTTCGTATGATTATGGCATCAATCTTCTCTTTTTTGACAAAAATATCTAAAAAGGTCAAAACCTCAATTAATAGCCTAAAAATTGCCTATTTCCTTAATTAATTTTAAAACTGGCCTAAAGGCCTAATTAATTAAACAAAAACAGCCTATAGACCTTATTTTGTGAAAATCACTCTACTTATACATATCGATTTGTGTCGATCGATATGAAAATTTGATATTTTAAATTAAAATTTAATTTTTTATTTTTACAATCTTTTTACTTTTTATAATTATATTGAAAATTAAAAGAATA
>CM025148.1:17416472-17426905 GCA_013467495.1 Gossypium gossypioides | reverse complement strand
AAAATAAAATAACTAAAATTTTGAAAATAAAAATATATAAACTAAATGCTAAATTTGTGAATAGTATAAGGGTACCTATGGTTTTTTAATCCCAGATTGGTACCCAAACTTTTTTACATCCACTGTTTGGTACCTAAGCCTAACGTCGTTAACATTTTGCTGACGTGGCAATGTTGGTTACTCGCGCGTCGGCACATGTCGTAATCCCAACACCCTTTTGACTCGTGTTTCTTTTTTTTTACCTGACCCATTGGAAAAAAATTAAATACATCATTTAATAATAATAAAAGAAAAAAATTAAAAACAATTAAACATCTTCCATCGGTTACTGAATCGGTTGGGGAAAAATCCTTTCGATTAAGAAAACTGATGGGTTTTTTGTTAAAGATCAAAAGCCAGGGAAAACAAAACATTTTAACAATCCCATTTTAAAAAACTCTTCCATCACTTACTCTATTTCATTTGAAACCTTTCACCAATTTCGGTTCCATTCTTAAGTGAAACTCTTTCGATTACCCACCCGTCTGAGAAATTATTCACCATCTCACTGGAAAAAAAACCTTGTTTTATCGTCAATTAGTCGTCCCTTTCGATTACCAAACTATTTGTTTTATACGAATCAAGATTACCATATTTTCATCATCGATTACAGGTATTTGACTCTATTTTTGTGGGTTTTTTTATTTTCGTATCGAACTAAGATTGTCATATTTTCACAATAGAAAGATTTTTTCATTTTCAATGGGCTTATGGTTGTCTTTTTTTAAAATAAAACCTTTTTGTTTTGAATCATTCTCACAAAATGACAATTTTTTAAGAACACTCGGTTTTCTGGTATTTGGTTTAGGGAAACATTTTTTCTATTTTTTTTGGAACATTCGTTTTCTGGTTTAGGGTTTGGGAAAACAAATTTTTTTGGTTTGATATTGACAAATTTTTGTATTTGTTTATATTATATCTGACTTCAAATTTTTTTTATTCGTATTATATCTTACTTCAAATTTTGTTTTTGTTGGCATTCGTGATTGGAGTGGATTTTTTTCGAGGGTTGAGGAGATTGAGATTGAAGGTGAAAGGTATATCTGTTATGTATGTTTCTTTACTAAAGTATGTTATGTATATTACTGTTATGTATGTTGTTAGTATTGTTATGTATGTATGTTATGTATATTATTGTTATGTATGTTTGTTATGTGGTACATTACTGTTATGTATGTGACAGTTATGTGGTATATTACTGTTATGAATATGTCTATTATGCATGTATGTTATGTAGTATTTTACTGTTATGTATGTGACTATTATGTGGTATATTACTATTATGAACATGTCTGTTATGTATGTATATTACATAGCATTTTACTGTTTATGAATGCATATTATGTATGTTATGTATGTTATGTTTAAAGAATGTTATGTTTAGCACTATTTAAAATATGTATGTATATCATGTATATTATAGTTTATATCCTCCATGTGCAGTGTGCTATAATGTCTTAGGATAAATTTGTTGTGCATATGCATTTGGGTGGAACTTTTGTTACAAATCCTTGCGCATCCTATGTTGGAGGGGAAGTGTTGTAATGGGATTTCAACCCAAATTTTTTGTGTTATTACACTTTGTGTGAGATGGTAGTGGAAGCTGGGTATAGAGCTGTGAGGAATTTTGTATACTGAGGGTGGGGTAGATTTAGTAAGAGACTGAGTGTTTGCTATGATAATTCATCATTCATAGCAGTGATTAACCATATTAGAAAAAGAGGGTCCATACATGTATATGTTGAGCACGAGGTAGACACACCTGATGTTGTTAATGATACCATGTTGTTGTCTGCCACTAGGGAAAAGAATGTAAATACTGGTAGTGGGGAACCAAATTGTAATGAAGAATTAAATTGTAATGAGAGAGTTAATGGTGGGTTTGGGGACACATTTATCGAGCTAGGTAGGGAATCTAATGTGGGACCAGACTTTAGTGGGAGCAGTGATGAATGTGCTGAGAGTCGAGAAAGTTCTGCTAGTGGAGCCAGTGACACAGATAGCTCATTAGGCAGTAAAAGAGCTTTAAGGGTAGAACCTAAGGATGAAGAGGTGAGAAATATCAAGACTTGGTATAGAAAATATGAGGGGGGAAATAGAGAGGTGAAGGTCCAAAAGTAGGTGAAAGTAGTGAAAGGGGAGAGAAAAATAGTGGTGAGGTTTAAGATCCACTAGGTGGGAGGACTGATTATGTTGATTCATCAGATTTGGGGTTTTATGGTAGTGATTCAGATGGTCAGGTAGTCTGTAGGAGAAGCCAACATGTATGTTTCGATCCTAATAACCCAATCCCACATTTGGAGCTTGGTATGGTGTTTAGCGGACTAAAGAAATTTAAGACTACATTAGCAAAGTATGCAGTAAAAAAAGATTTGATATTGTCTATCTTAGGAATGAAAATGGGAGGACTAGGGCTAGGTGTAGGGAAGATGGGTGTCCATTTAGAATATATGCTGCTGAAGATAATAGTGATGGTTTTTACAAGATAAAAACCTTCATAGAAACTCACGAGTGTTCTATAACTTTTAAGAACAAAAGGGCATCTTACAAGTTTGTTAGGGAGCATTTCTTAAGCAAAATCAAAGTGATTCCAAAGATTAAGTTAACTGAGATGTAGAAAATAGCCAAGGAAGAGTTGAAAGTTGATCTCAACAGGGGTACATGCAATGGGGCTAAGAAATGGGCATTAGTGGAAATAAATGGAAGGGGAAGCTATAAGTTTAACAGACTATTGGACTATGTAAATGCACTTAGAACGACAAATCCAGATGGTAATATAGAGGTGATGGTAGAAATTCCAACCCCTACTGAGGTTCCAAGTTTAGGAGATTTTATGTAGGGTTTAGTGCTTTGAGAAAAGGGTTTATGGAGTGTTGTAAACCTTTTATTTGTCTGGATGGATGCTTTCTGAAAGGAAGATTCAAGGGGAACTATTGTGTGCTGTAGGGAGAGATGGCAATGACCAAATATACCCTATTTCATGGGCAGTTGTGGAGAATAAAAGCAGAGAAACATGAAGATGGTTTCTTAATAATTTTATTTCAGATTTACAAATTGGTGATGGTTATGGATTCACTTTTATGAATAATAAATAGAAGGTATGTTAGATACATTACTTAAGTAATTCTTATTATTTTATGTTTACTTTATTAAACCAACCATCTAATACATTTGTTTTTGTTTGCATTTAGGGATTGATGGAGGATATTTATGAGTTGTTGCCAAGGGTTGAGCAAAGAGTCTGTGCAAGGCATCTATATGCCAACTGGAGGAAAGAAAATCTTGGAGGAGACCTACAACAGGCATTTTGGAGAGCCTGCAAATCATACATAACTGCTGACTTTGAAGATCACATCGAAAAGATTCATCGTATCAAACATAGTGCTAAGGTAAGTCTACTTAGGACTGATCCTGAGCAATGGTCAAAGACTTTTCTTTCTGGTAGGTCCATATGTGATGCAGCTGACAACAATTTTGCCGAGTCATTTAATGTAGCAATTTTAGGAGGCTTTTATTTACATCAAAGTATACCAGTCTACATACATAGTCCATCATCCATTCAGGATTAAGATATGTCACACTATAACGTCACAAGTGAATAAATTCATAATCAAATCTAGGATATAATCTACTTGGATTTTGTTCGATGTACTATCAGTCTAGTCAGTGACATCTATGTCTCTATCTTCTGGAAGTCATTCACTTCGATACCTAAGACAAGGTAGCTCACCTACTGGACTTGTTGGATGACCTATTAGTCTTTCAATCGATTTTCTCAATTCATATTAGACTAAGGATGCGTTATAGTTATCTACTAATATAAGTTGTCTTTTCGTATTACAATTCGACCACATATTACCTCTAAATATTAGTTAAATGTTAGATAATCAATTATCCAATATTTTATTTCATTTTTCTGTGTGTAAAACCCATTGAGGAGAAATATACAAAGATATTAGTGATGCTTATGGATATTTTATGAAACCAATTTTTTTGAAAACTTACACATATATATAGACGAAATCACTACACTAAGGGCACTAGATCCGACAGTCTCCCACTTTCCCTAGTGAAATAAATGAGTCATATTTTGTATTCCCATACCCTCTACATGTTTCCTAAAACTCCTAGCCACCAGAGTCTTGGTAAATGTATCTGCAAGGTTGTCCCCTGATGCTACTTTAACTACATCTACTATCTCGTATGTTACTACCTCCCTTAAGATATGATACTTTCTATCAATATGTTTTGTCCTTTTGTGGTTTCTAATTTTTTTTCGATATTAGCTATTGTCACACTGTTATCAGAAAATAGTGTGATAACTTTTCTATACTAGAAATGACTTTGAGATTATAAAGGAACTTCCGAAATCTTATCGCTTCTTTTGTTGCCTCAAAATTTTCCACATATTTGGCTTTTATAGTGATTTGGATTTCCTTGAGTCCTAACACGTTTGGAAGTTAGAATCTGTATAACCGATAGGAGTAAGATCTCCTTTAAAACACACAAGCATATAATCCCTCATTCTTCGTAAATACTTAAGTATATGCTTAATTGTTTGCTAGTGTCTTGGACTGGTATTTGTCTGATACTGACTCACAAATCCTACTTCGAGACAGATTTTTGGACATGTACAGAACATTACATACATGAGACTTCCTATTACTAAAGCATAAGGAACATTTCTCATATATTCCTTTTCTTTCATTATCTTAAGACAGTCTTCTAAAGAAAAATGAAAGTCCGATACAGAGGGTTAAGTTTCGTTCTTTGAATCTACCATAGCAAAATGTTTCAATCTCTTGTCTATGTATGAAGCTTGAGATAAAGCTATCACTTTGTTCTTTCGATCCCTTAGGATTTGAATACCTAGTACATAGTTAGTTTCTCATAAGTCCTTCATGCTAAACTATTGTGTTAACCACAGTTTAACTGGTAACAATATTCCTACATCATTCAAAACGAGTAGAATGTCACCGACATATAAATTAAGAAAGACCACCTTTTCATCCTTAATATGTTTATAAACACAAGGTTCATCAACCGGTTGGTTGCACCATGGAAATGTTTTCTTCAAGATAGTCATTCAAAAATGTTGTTTTGACGTCCATTTTCTAGATCTTGCAATCGGAAGCCATTGCAATGTATAACAACATGCGGATCAACTTAGGCATAGTTATTGGAGAGAAGGTTTTCTCGTAACCGATACCTTCTTTTTGAGCATACTCCTTTGTTACAAGTCTAGTCTTATAAGTTTCAACTTTTCCTTCTGCATTTCTTTTCTTCTTATAAATCCATTTACATCCTATGATTTTTATCCCTTCTGGTAAGTCTACAACTTCCCACACTAAGTTGGATTTCATACAATCCATCTCAACTTTCATAGTTATTTTCTAGAGCTTGGAATCAACACTCTGCATCACTTCGTTAAATGTGAGTGAGTCATCATCTTCCTGTTTGGTAGACTTAGTGTTAAAAATACTTCTGCAAGATTGGAAGAACTCAGGCCTACGAGAGACCCTCTTACTATGACGAAGCACCCTATGTTGCTAACTCATTTGCAGGCCTACTATTAGGAGTTGGTTCTAGAACCGTTTTTTATGGAGTCTAAAGTGATTTAGGCTTGACTTCCTTCCCTGCCACAATTCTTATGGAGTCTTAGGTACGGCCTAAATTGGTACATCATTTAGAATATAGCAAGCCATTTGTAAAGCATATTCCCAAAAAGATATTAGTAACTGTGAATTATTTAATATTGATCGAGCCATGTCTAATAAGGTTCTATTCCTTCTCTCTATCATGCCATTTTATTGTGGAGTTCCCGACATGGTTAATTGGGATAATATCTCATTTCTACAAGATATCTTAGGAACACATCTGATAAATATTCCTTACCTCAATTTGATCGCAGTGTCTTTATGGGTAAACCTAACAATTTCTCCACTTGCACACGAAACTCTTAAAATTTATCAAAGGTTTCGTTTTTCTTGTGTGTTAGGTATACATACCCATATTTGGAATAATCATATATAAATTTTACATAATAATTGTAAGCACCTAACTATTGGGAAAAAATCAGGTTTGAAACAATTTTCTTGCACAGCAAAAAATTAAAAATTTGAAAACCGAGCCAATTTGTGATATTTATTGGAATAAACTTTTTCCCAAAATTGCACCTATGTTTTCAGCTAGACGGATCCTTGTCATTCCCGACTTTCAGTGGAACAGTCTTCTTAGCTATTCTCGTACCACGAATTGCTTCGAGTGTGGGATCGAACGAGTTCGAATCAAACATAAAACCAAAATTTTTTTACTTTATTTTCAGTGGGAAAGCAAAAAACTCTCTTCAATTGAAACCGATAGAATTCTTATTTCGGAAAATGGAATTTATATTTAGAAAATAAATTCTCACTATTTTTTGGCAGAATAACAATACCTCAAAGTTGTGTATTTAGCACTATCAATGCCATCTATTTATAGGGAGAAGAAGTGAAACCCTTGTTGAATTAGTAAATGTCTATTTCAATAGAATAACAAAATCCTAGTTCAACTAGGAGAGAGAGGGCGACAACCCTAGTTAAATACACTAGGGTTTGTCGTCCCATTTATTAACATGAGGGATTGTTGTGCCTCTCCCGTATTGGGTCCAATTATAAGTGTTTCCTGAACTTTTAACCCAACACTTTACAATTCAATCCAACACAATACATGTTTTTCTATTTTCCAACATAAACATCATAAGTTAATATAAATAAATAATTTTCCCAATTAAATACTTTTCCTAACCCGATTCTAATTCCATTAAAATCATGGAAACTTTACCATAAAATAATATATGAGAAAACATATTTAATATGTCTACATTCAACAGGTTCAAAATGACCGAATAATTTAATTCCTTTTTCGGACTTCAATTAATTAATTAATAATTTGAAAAGTTATAAATTAATTATCCAGGTCATTTCCATTTAATGAGAAAACCCCATTCATTTTTGAATGTTTTCCATTTCTCTAAGTTTACCATTTCTGTTCATTTGATTAAACATGCAGTTCTTTTTCGGTTTCAATAAGCTAGCGGAGAGACCAATTCGACATATGTAATTAGAGCTCAAATGATTTATAGTTAAGTTCTAGCTTTTCGCCTATTAATTATAAACTCATTTAGTCACAAAGTCATTCCACTATGGTATCATGATTGAGCTTTCGCTAATGACATTCCATTATGAAAAAACTCGATTAGTGCTCGTCCACTTATCATAAGTGCGTTACCATCATAGGATATCCTTAATCTGTTTGGGATAAAATCGCTCTCCCATTATGATCCTATTCTATTTCATTGTAACCATTACATCTTCCTCCATGAAAAGTCAATTACTATCAAATAGTAATCAAGTCATTCATCAAAAAAATGAAGAACGCGTAGTCTCATTTACTTCTAATATATCATGTAATTCCAATGAGAGAATATAATTTACCCATGTCTTAGGCTACGAATTCCACTAATGTGAATGATGCTACATATTGCAGAATTCATATACCCAACACACTAGCTTTCAGTTCCTTATCTATTTGAGCTCAAGCTTTACTAACATCAAAGTATACGAGTCACACATACATAGTCCATCATCCACTCAGGATTAAGGCATGCCACACTTTGAACATTGCAAGTGAATAAATCTGTAAACGGATTCAAGATCTATTCTTATTGGGTCCAATTTGATGTACTACCAGTCCAGTCAGTCACATCTACGTCTTTGTCTTTAAGGAGACATTCGCTCTGATGCCCAAGAAAAGGCATCTCCTCAATTGGATTTGATAGATGACATATTAGTCTTTCAATCGGTTTGCTCATTTCCAATTAAGCTAAGGACATGTTTAGATTTATCTACTAATATAAGTTGTCTTTTCGTATTACGATCTGACCACGTAATCCTGCTTATTATTAGTTTAAACGTTAGACAACCAGTGAGCTAATATTTCTTCTATTTTGTTTTGCATGCAAAAACCACATAAGGACATTATGCAAAGTATATTAATGTAATCCACGAATTATTTTATTAACCAACATGTTCGAAAAAATTACAATTTTACAAACGAATATACTACACTAAGGGCACCAAATCCAACAGTCTCCCACTAGCCTTAGTAAAGTAGATGATTCATATTTTGGAGTCTCATTCTCTCCATGTGTTTGTCAAAACTCTTAGCTAGTAGAGTCTCGGTAAATGAGTCTGCAAGGTTGTCCTTGGATGCGACTTTCACTATATCAATGATTCCATCTGCAATAGCCTCTCTTACGATATGATACTTTCTATCAATATGTTTTGTCCTTTTATGATTTCTTTTTTCCTTAGTGTTAGTTATTATCGCACTGTTGTCATAATACAGTCTGATGGCTTTTTCCATACTAGGAAAGACTTCAAGATCTGCAAGGAACTTTTGAAGCCATATTAATTCTTTCATAGCCTTAGAAGTAGCCACATATTCGGCCTCCATAAGGGAGTTAGCAGTACAACTCTACTTCACACTTCTCCACACAATGGACCCACCTATTGGTCTAGTGCTCTAAGTGTAGTATTTTCGTCTAAGTACACTTGTAATTTTTCGAACGAATTAGTTAATAAAATTATTCATGAATTACATTAATATTTTTTATATTGTCCTCACGTGTTTTTTCTTGTAAAACAAAATAGAACCAAATATTAGCTTATTGGTTTTCTAATGTTTAACTGATACTAAGTGGTATTCAGTGGTTAGATCGTAATACGTAAAGATAACTTATATTAGTAAAAAAACCTAGACATGTCCTTAGTCTAATCCAAAATGAGCAAACTGATTGAAGACTAATATGTAACACCCCTAACCCGTCTCCGTTGTCGAATTAGGGTTACAGAGTTTTACAGTACAATTTGGAACAATTAACATCATATAGAAAAATTAATCAATTTAAAATATTAACATTCAATTCCAATATTCATTCATAACATAATTACATTTACGGACTTTAAATCCAACCTATGAGGCCTTAAAAAAAGTTTGGGAACAATCAGGGACTAATTTGAAATAAAATAGGAAAATTTGTAAATTTTAAAACCAAGGGTCAGGCTGAGTGAATAAGCCTAGGCCGTGTGGCTTAGAAACATGGTCGTGTGGCTAACCGTGTACAAATCGAAGTATAAGACACACGACCATGTCCCAGCCCGTGTGTTCGCCCATGTGAGTATTCAAAATAGGGTCACACGGGCGTGTCACAGGCCTTGTGTCAAACCATGTGTATATTCGAAGCAAGGTCACACGGCCGTGTTGACATGTAACACCCCTACCCTGTATCCATTGCCAGAACAGGGTTATGGAGCATTACCGGAGTTTACAGATCAAACAGACAGAAATTTTAAACATTTCATATCATATAATATTCATGTCAGAAACCAATCAAAATCATACATACTGTCTCTTATACACGCCCTCAAGGCCCAAAATATGCATTACAAACAAGTCGGGACTAAATCGGATACTCAAAGAATTTTTCGAAAAACACTGAAATTTTTTCAAAGCTGCAGGGATCACACTGCCAAGAGACACGCCCATGTCTTAAGCCGTGTGGGCATTCGAAATAGGGACACGCGGCCATGTCCCAGCTCGTGTCCTTGCCCGTGTAACTCTCTGACTTGGTCATACGACCAAGCCACATGCCCGTGTGCTAGGCCGTGTACCCTTCGAAGTAACCTCACACGCCCGTGTGTCAGGTCGTGTGTTAGGTCGTGTAACGGCCTAATTTGCAACCATTTTAAAGCTACAAGAGACACACAGCCATGTCACCTGGCCGTGTGTCACACACGGCTGAGACACACGCCCGTATCTCTGCCCATGTGGACGAAAATAGGTCATTTTACAAGCCATTTTTCTCACCCAAATTGGCGCCAACCTAAACTCAACATTTTGCATATACACAAGTCATAAATAGGAATCCAAAACAAGCCAAAATCAAGCCTTAAACATGTAATATCTTCACATACAACCAATATGCCCTTAGGCACCTCAAATGACAACTTATAACATGGATATCTAAACATTCAATATATCCAATTGTTTAATTAACTTATATGCATATTTGTACCAAAACTTACCATGTAGGTCATTAATCAAAACATACCATTTACTACCATTTATGTACTTGATCTCTAGCATCAAATGGTCATATAAGTCACTTGTAACTTGTACACTAAAAATACCAATACAAACCATTCAAAACTAACATCATTATACATATGTGCTTTCCACAACAAGCACTGAATCACTCCAAATTATAATACATATCCATACGGATATTCAACTACCATTTAATTTTCATCCATCAAACATAAATCAATTCACATATTAACCATACCAAACCA
>CM025148.1:17370025-17385663 GCA_013467495.1 Gossypium gossypioides | reverse complement strand
CACCCTTAGTCGTTGGGCTATACCTATTGAAAAAATCTGATTAGAAAACAGTTTTTTTGCACAGCGAAAAATTAAAATTTTGAAAATTGACCCTATTTGTGATATTTATGGCAATAAACCTGTAAACTCTAAATTATATAGAGTTTTTATAGTTATTTATGGCACCTTTTTACTTAAAAAATTATGTTAATCCTGAATATTTGATAGTTAATTGGGTGAATTGTGTTTATATTGAGATAAAGGGCATGATTTCGTAAAGTATGCAATTTTATGCTTTTATGTATTAAATTTGTGCATAATTTAATTATTTCATTCTACATAATAATTTCTTGTATTTAATTGTTCTAGTGGGACCATGGAGTTAATAATTTGTAAAGCTTATTTTATTTATACATGGACATGAGCTTTATTCTACCTTAATTGGACGGCAAAGGCAAGCAAATTGGGTCAAGAGAAGGTCACTTTGACCCATTTAAAGTTGATTTAATTGAAAAGCAAGTCTGACAAGTAATTGGGTCACAAAACGTCCAAACAAGGGGGAAAGGAGCCCAATTCAACAAGGGCATATAAGCAACCCAAAATCAACTTTTGGAAGATTTATTCAGAGGTCTTTACACTTGTAAAACAATTAAAAATCAGCTCCGAACAATCACCCAAGAAACCGTCCAACCCTTGCATGATTCATGCATGAAATCAAGCATGAATCAAGCAACCAACAACCTCCCCTCTCCATAATTCATGGTCAGCCAAGCAATGGAGAAACCTAAGGGATATTCAAGCTATTTTTAGTACACTTCTTAGCCATCCCTCTACTATAAATACCACCCTTTACTTCCCATTCATTCATCCCTCATCATTCAATAATTCCTCAATTCCCAACTTCACATCTTTCAACTCCCTTTCATGCATAAACCATTCATTTTCCCCTCCATTTAGCTAGCAATTCCTTAAGAAAATTCTCTCTTGGCTAGCCACCTTGAGGAGTATCTTGCGATGGAGCAATTATGAAGATCGGAAGAAGCCACTGCGATCAATTTCTAGAGGATTGCCGAAATTATTTCAGAGTTTCTTCTTCCTTAATCTTTATCGTTGTTTAACATGTTTGCAATTTGCTTTGTTTTTTTTTCATTAACAATGATAGATTAATTTTGTTTAGCTAGAATGACTGCATTAAGTTGATGAAGTTCATTTGATTTGTGTTCATGATGTTCTCTGCCTCAATCAATCATACATGTATTTCATTCATTCAAATGCGATTGAATGCATTAGAATTAGATGATCAATCCTAGGAAGATGACAATTAATTGACACAATCATTGAAAGGTGCATGCTTAATTTAGGTCCTAACCCGATTAAATTAAAGGTTCGTAATAACTCGAAAGAGCTCTATTACCTTACATAACTTTTAGATTTGTGTGGTTAAATTGTTTCAAACCTAAACCATCCTTGTTACTTCACATAAACTCTAAAAAGCCCTTAGTTAAATATGATCATGGTAGAATGCATGTTTTTCTAAGTAAAATATTCTAAAAGGACTTAATACTGGTTTAAAAAAAAATCATGAAAGATCGAGTTGCCATGAAGTATTTTTCGTAACATTGTGAACATGATGAAAATGAACCAAGTAAATTGTTGTAATTATTCTATTCTATTCATGTTATTGTTGTTAGAGCTTGCGAATTTGCTGCTAAATCAATCTATCCATTTTAATTATTCATCACACTTAGGTTAATTTGCATTTAGGTTAATTTTGCATCTAGTTATTTATTTTTACATCTAACACTCAAAATTGTTGTATTTTCTCATCAAATTGTAAAACATTAATTTTGCAAAATATTGATTAACATATACAGCCCATGGGGAGACGATAACTCTTTTACTTACTTATTACTTGATAACGACTGTGTACACTTGCACAAACCTAAGCGTTGCAAGTTTTTGGCGTCATTGTCGGGGACTGTTAATTTAATCATTATTTGTGAAATTATTTCTTACAATTTGGTTTTTTTAATTAATTTTTTTATTCTTTATTTTTTGTGATTTCCTTTTTAGGTCTTCATGAGCATAGATCGAATCATTGATTTACTACTTGTAGACCCTGAAATCGAGCGAACATTTACACAAAGAAGACAAGAAAGATTAGCCCAGAGACAAGCCGCGAAAAAAGACCTTGAGAATCAAAATGATTTTCAAGGGAATGGAGCCGCTAATGTTCGTAATCCAATCCTTATTGCTGATTATAGGGATCATGTTATAAGGTAGTATGTTGTGCCACTTTTTAATGAGTTAAATCCGGGAATTAGTAGACTGGAGATCAAGGAACCGTAGTTTGAATTAAAGCCTGTGATGTTTCAGATGCTTCAAACAATAGGCTAATTCAGTGGAATGCCCACAGAAGATCCACATATTCACCGTCGATTGTTTATGGAGGTGATCGATTCATTCAAGATAGTCGATGTAACTGAAGACACAATGAGGTTAAAGTTGTTTTCATACTCGTTGTGATATCGAGCACAAGCATGGCTTAATTCGTCGCCACCCAAGTCAATTTCTGCTTGGCAAGAATTAGCTGAACGATTTCTGGTAAAGTATTTTCCACCTAGCAAAAATGCTAAGTTACGGAATGAGATCACCACTTTTCAGCAGATGGATGATGAGTCACTATATGAGGCATGGGAAAGATTCAAAGAGCTACTATGTAAATGCCCTCACCATAGGATTCAACATTACATCCAGTTGGAAACATTTTATAATGGTCTCAACGCACACACAAGGTTGGTGGTAGATGCTTCTGCAAATGGTGCTCTCCTATCGAAGTCTTATAATAAGGCTTACGAAATCATTAAGAGAATAGTCAGTAACAACTACCAGTGGCTGACAAATTAAGTAGTTTCAGAAAGATGAGTAGCAGGAGTACATGAAGTAGATGCCCTTACTTCACTCTAAACTTAAGTATCTTCTATCTCTTCAATGTTGAAACAGTTTACTACTAATGGTTTAAATCATGTTGTAGCTCAGCCACCGAGTTACTTTGATGTTATTTCATGTTTATATTATGGGGACGGTCATTCTTTCAAGAATTGTCCATCAAATCCCGAATTTGTTTACTATGTAGGGAATCAACACCAAAATAGAAGTGGACAAGAACTACAATCCAACTTCTATAATCCTTCATGGTGAAAATATCCAAACTTCTCTTGGAGTAACTAAAGAGTTGGATTGAACAACAATTACATGCAGTATAGATCAAATCAACCTCTTGGTTTCAATCAACAAGTTAAAAAAACCACCGCAAGTTGAACCTTCCAATAATTTAGAGAATTTGTTAAAGGCATACATTGCTAAAAATAATGCATTGATTTAAGGCCAAACAACAACATTGAGAATCTAGAAAATCAAGTGGGACAACTAGCTAATAAGCTTAGAAGCAAACCCTAAGGTCTTTGTAACACCCCATACCCGGCCTGGATGCTAGGCCGAATATCAAGATGCCACACCACTGTCTCATGTCAATTTCATTGTAATTATCAGATTTGAAATACCTGCAGTTTCATTTTTCTTTAATTATTCTAGCATTTATGAAAATATCTAGTTATGCAAGCTTAGTTTAGCGTTTAATCATACTAACATACAACAAACAAACATAGAATGTACATATCTCGAGCATTGGGACCACTTAGTATTTCCTTTAAGTGGTATCAATACCACCTGGAAAATCGATACCAAACTAGCATTTTGTTTCTCGCTAAATTTCAAAACATCGAAAAATATTGGTACCTTTTGTAAGGTATCGATAATTACACCACGAGTATTGATACTTGGGCCAAGGTGTTGATACCAAATTGATATTCTGACTCCCTACACTTTTGAAAATACAGAGGTATCGTTCTAAAAGCCTTAATATCGATACATCTGCTTCAGGTTACAAAAATTCAGCATATAATAGCATTTAAATCATTCAAACTTAGTCCCTAAACATCATGCTTCAAATACCTTATAAAATACGCACAACAATACCTCAAATGGTAGTCCCAAACATCATATTTTCGAGTCTACAAAATACCAATCATAATAGGCATGCAACCAACTAAGGATTCATAGTAAAATCACATAACATCTACCACATTGACTTTTATTCCCAAAACCCAATTAAACAGATAACACCTACTAATAGTAACTAAGTTCCTAGCTTGGATCACTCCCTTGAAGGCTACACCTCTCACACCGCCACTACTTATCTGCAATGGTTAAAAAGGAGTGAGTGAGCTTAACAAGCTCAATGAATGCTCAGAATAACCACAATGCAAACAATTCATCAAGCATCAACGAAACAACCATATAGCATAACCTCAACAATTCCAACTCTACTGTCATATTATACTTACTCATGCCTTATTACTAGTTCTTTTACATGGTAACATATTCACTTAAAAGCATATATCCTATTACACATATAATCACCTAACGTTTAAGCATATATCATAATATTCAAAACATCTTTATAGATTAGTTATACAATGGTCACATACTCATTTAGGCATACATCATATTACACATATATACAATTTAAGAAAATTTGGCACTTGAGCTATGGAACATAAAAGTGAGCTCTATCATCACTCATCGGATACGTGGCTCTCAAACACACCAAACATAGACTCATAAATTCAAATATGTCCCAAAAGTGAAGCATAAAGCTAACATTTTCCTTCCTTCCCCTCACATGTCCCGTTGAATAGAGCTTAGCTTCCATTCCCTTATCCCGCCAACATGTCCCAAGGCCTCAATGCCCAAAATCACTATACATAAGGTGAGTACTCACAACCCTATGGCATGCCAACTATATCCAACGGTTTCAAGATCACAAGGCCAAAATATCCGAAACAAACACATATCACTTACCGATTATCTGTGTACTATCATTACATATTTGCATTTTTAACAAAACACTATCACAAACATTTAACATATACATAACATGTACACATTTGCACTTTCACAACAGTTATCATAACTACATATCACATGTTATAGCATCTCAACTCAATTCACATATTCACATTCACATAAGCACATTGTTCACAAGATAGCATAGGTATCCGAAAGCTTACACTCAAAATTTAGAGTAGGGGATTAGGCTACTACTAAATTTCCAAATAATGTATTGAATCATGTCCACAAGTAATTATTAAAAACACTCACCAATTACACTTTCACCGAAAAGCTGAAAGTTCAAACTAGCTTTTCCTTGCCTTTATCCCTACTCATAGAAGGTTCTATCGAATTCGGAACTTCAACACAACAAGTTACACAACAATTCATTTAATGATTAGCTAAGAACTCACCACAAGCAATCAAAAACATAAGCCTAAGCTATGTTCCCATGTAACCGAAACTTATAACATAACAAACTTTAAATTTGATTATCTCCACCTATACTTAATCTTTTCACCTAAAACAAATTTCGTTCATCTTATAATTCAACTACGACTAATTCCCAACCTTTAAATTACAATAAAATACTCAATTCATGGTATTAACTTTTTTGACATGTTTTATAGTTATTTTCTGAAAATTCATTAAAACTTAAGAAATCTTTAACGAAACTTCAAAGTAAGTTTAGAAACATTCTAATCATGTTAAAACTAATTGAAAAACACTTTGAAACCACGTTTTTATCCACAAACCCAAAATTCACCATTAAAGACCCAATTTTTGACTTTATTTAAAACATGCGTTTCAATGGCTAAGAATTCAATTTAAGGGACTAGATATCATTTAAAACTCATAGAAAGTCAAATGGTTACCTTCAATGGAAGAAAAATGAGTTTTGATGCAAATCCAGAAAAACCCACATGTGAAGAAGATGATGTAGATGATGAAGTTTTTGGGTGATTTCTTGGTTTTTATAGAGGTTTATAACACAAATTTTGGGTAATTTTTATGTGAAATAACTTGGTGAAGAGAGGTTATTTAGCTTGGATTTTAAAATCTGGTTTAATTTCTTCATAAAAACTCTTAATTTTGACTCTTTTACAAATAAGTTCTATTTTCAAAATTAAAGGTTTTTAAAACTCATTTTCAGAAATTAATTTAATTTTCTAAAAATCATAGTTGAAAACATTATCGGTATGCTATGTCACAAAATTTTGAACACTCTAAGATTAAAATTCCTAAAATAACCTTAAAACTCATATGTCCTATTTTAGGGTGCTACAGTCTAGTACCAAGCAACATAGAAAATCGTCTACCAGCCGAGTCTTCTAATAATCTTGAGGACTTTTTAAAAGCATACATGGCGAAGAATTATGCAATTTTGAAAAATTTAGAGAACTAAATGGGGCGGTTAGCCAACGAAATTTGAAATGGACCACAAGGAGCTTTTGCCTAATGACACGGAGAATCTAAGAAAATCGGGCAAGGAGAATTGCAAAGTAGTTACTTTATGAAGCGGAAGGACTTTGAACCCAAGGAAGTTAAGGTTGAAGATGAACCTCCTAAGAAAGAGGAAAATCAACCAACAATTGAAATTTCTGCACCAGAGAAGCCAGATTCTGCAAATTCTAAAGAGGTAAAATTTAAACTAGTGAATTTTGATAAGCTAACCCCTTCATTAGATGTAGATATATTACCTCGGAAGAGCTGTCCAGTCCAAGATAAAGTTTCACAACCTCCATATCCTTAAAGACTCTAGCAACATAAGCAACAACAAGGATACTCCATTTAAGAGAATGTTGGATGTGTTGAAACAACTACGTATTAACATTCAGTTAGTGTAAGCTTTGGAGCAAATGCCAAACTATGCGAAAGCTATAAAGGAATTTCTATCTAAGAAGAAAAGGTTTGGGGAATTTGAAACTGTAGCCCTAAGTATAGAATGTAGCTTGTTTTTTGAAAGGTTGCCTCCTAAATTGAAGAATTCAGGAAGTTTCACCATACATTGCAATATTGGAGAATCCTATTGTGGTAAGGCTTTATGCGATTTGAGATCGAGTATCAACTTGATGCCTACGTCTGTGTTTAGACGATTAGGTATTGGTAAGGCCAGACCGACTACTGTTACACTCCAGCTAGCAAATAGATCCTTAGCATATCCGGAAGGAAAAATCGATGATGTATTGGTACATGTTGATAATTTCATATTTCCTGCTGACTTTATTATCTTAGGTCTTGAAGTAAATAAAGAAGTATCAATCATCCTAGAAAGGACTTTCCTAGCAACCGGCAGGATGATAATCGATGTACAGAAAGGTGAACTCACCATGCAAGTTCAAGATGAATAGGTGACCTTTAATGTACTCAAGGCCCTAAGATCTCCTAATAAGGTTAAAGATTGTTTTACTATCTCTAAGGCAGATCTATTGGTACATACAAGATTAGAATTTAATTCTTCAAATGATCTGTTAGAAGGTATTTCATCTGATTCTCCACATCAAGATGAGGATGATACATGTTTGGCCTTGTTGGAAGCTATCTTGAAAGGATTCAATTCAAAAGTTCAGTTCGAACCAATAGAGCTATCATCATATGAGTACAAGCAACCTAAAGTGTCAAGAGAAGAGCCACCCGAGTTAAACTTAACTATTTTGAAAGGCACGAGAAAGGTTTTAAGTGGACCATTGCAAATACTGAAAAGGGATCTATCAAGGGACAAAAGAGTTTGATACAATCTCGAGTATTTGATCTTGGGAAACTCGAGTCTCAATAGTTAAAGTAAGGATCATGTATCCCATCTATGAAATTCAGTGGGTGAGACATGTATCAAAGAAAGAAGATATCACAGATAATGAGTTGACTCCATTAAGAACAATCACAAGTAGACAGATTTGTATGAATGACAGAAAGTCGAGCAAAACAAAGCAAAAAGACCATTTCCTGTTGCTATTCCTTGATCAAATGTTGAACATAATTGCTGGGAAAGATTATTTTTTCTTTCTAGATGGGTATAATTGGTATGATAAATGGTCGTTTGACATCGCCTTAGTTAGTGACAATTACCAATAACATTGAGAGAGTTCTCTTCACTTTCTCTGTCGTTATTTTATTTTCAATTTTTTCTCTCATTTGAATAAACGACATGCTTAGAAATTATTTTTCTTGAATTAATATATTAAATTAATTTTGTCTAAGGAGGTTGGAATTTAAACGGGACCATTTGTGACCCCTCCAACTTTTCTTGAGAATTTAATTTAATGTAATTTCTCAAGAAGAAATTTTCTAAGTAGCCTAAAAGAAATTTTTAATTTTTAATTTTTTCAACTTCAATTTTATTATTTTGTATTCAATAAGAGGGTCAAGTTGGCCCAAGTACTAGTAAGTTTATTTTTTAGTTCAGTTTAATTTTTCAAGAACAGGAAATATTTACAATTTGGGCTTGAGGCCCAGAACAGTTAAGAGGAGGAAATTACCCACTTATTGCCGTCCATAGGTCCCCCCAAAACCCTAAATTTGTCGCCACTTTTATTTCCCTCCATGCATTACCGCCCAAGTATCCCCTTGTAGCTAAATTTTTTACTACAAATTCACCCTAATCTACTACTATATAAACCCCTCTTTACAATCATATTTTTCACACTTCTCAAGCAATTAGCTTTAACCCTATCCACCTACTTTCTCTCTCTTTTCCATTGGCCTCAAATCCCGAAACATTCTCTCCAGTTTTCCCTTTTTTGTCACAAAACCCTCCTTTCGCCACCGCAAACTATTTGCCGGAGCAATCCCACCGCCGTAACAACCATCGCAACTCACCCTTTTTTTGTCATTGAAAACCTCTTGCTGTCGCATCATTTTGCCATCGCAACTCCTAGTCACCATAAAACCACCTTGCCAAAATTTTCCTTATTTTTTCAGGAAAAGTCATCATGTCTCGCAAAAGAAATAGATCTTCTAAAACTTCTGCCAAAAATTCAATTCTGATTCAAGATGAGGAAGCAAGGAAATGATTTGATTCTATCCACAAAAATCAACCCATGATGCTAGAAAAAGGTTTTAATTTGGAAAGCAATGACAAGATGATTATGCCTTTGTCAATTCGAAAAACAATTGACGCTTTAAATTGGAATCAATTTTGTGATGCACGATCAATGCCTAAAGAGGTATTAGTGTGAGAGCTCTATGCCAATTTGACCATGCCAAATGCTAATGAGGTTCTTGTTCGTAAAAAGAAGGTACCCCTTACTTTTAAGTCCATTAATGCTTTGTTTAACATACCTAATGTTGAAGAGGATGAGTACTCTACCATGATGACAAATATCAATTGGGATTTTCTTCAACAAGTACTTAATGTTGTTACAAATCCTGGATCCCAATGGATTATAAGGAAGTACGGCAGTCATTCTTGCCAAAGAGAGTATTTAAACCTAGTGGCTAAGGTATGATTCTACTTTGTTCGATATAGTTTTATGCCTATCTCACATGGTTCCACCATCTCGATGGAACGAATGTTTTTTTTTGTATGCAATTATGATAGAGAAGTCTATAAATGTTGGGAAAGTTATTCTCAACGAAATTCAAGATTGTGCTAGAAAAAAGGCAATAAGTGCTTATTTTCCATCATTGATTACTTCACTTTGCTTGAGGGCTCAAGTTAAATCAAAAGCAAACCTGAAGGGTCAGTATGTTTAAGGTTGCCTAACAAGACATGATCTTGAGAGGTTAGTGGAGAATGTTGAACTTTTGAACCGGATTGAGTCAAATGAACCAAATGAACCAAAATCTGATGAGTCATCAACCAAATCTGAATCAAAAGCTAACTCGGTAAATAAAACAAAAGAAGCAAAATCTGAAGAAGAACCAAACAACCCTAAACCAAGGGTGGAACCAAATATTGTTGAACCAATGGAGCCAAGTGTTAATCCTGAGTTGACCATTCCGATGCCCACTTCTTCAAACACTATAAAGAAATCAAAATTTTCAATTATGATGGATATGTGGAAATTCATGCATAACCAACAATAGGCTTATTGGAGATATGCAAAAGTTAGAGATGATTACATACGAAGTACTTTTAAGAATATCTCTAACTATTTTGTTCCTAAGTTTCCAGATTATATATTTGAGACATGGTAAGAAGAGCTTGTGGAATCAAGTGAGACCAAGAAAGCAAAGGAGAAAGACATGGAAGATGACACGAATTAAAAGGGGGAAATTTCTTTTCTTTAGTATTTATTTTTAAGCATTTATATTTTTTTGTAGTTAGTATTTTGCTTTCGCACAATAAGTAAGAAATTGCAAACATGAATAAATTAATGACAATGCCTCTTCTCTAATAAAAAGCAAAGTAGTGTGGAAATGTGAATGAGCATGTCTAGGATTAGATTGTTAAGAAAGACTTGGTACTTAAGCAGCCTTCATGACTCACCTCTCTTTTCTTTCAATCCTACTTAGTGTTCAGTTCTCATTAATTACTTTGTTTACACAATGAGGGAATTGCTTCTTTTTAAGGAGGGGGTAGGGCAATATTTGCATGAATTTTAATTTTTCTTAAGTATGATTCAATGTTTACACATTAGTATGCTGAAACAAAATGATGTTCAGAGAAAACTTTTGTTCATAAGTTAGCTCAAATGCAAGCATAATTTCTTATTTTATTTGAGTTTTTTATATTATCTTAAGTTATGGAATGCTTGTATGTTCTTAGGTCTTATGTAGTCTTTGCCATGAAATTTTAATTTCCTTGGAAATTGACATGCATGAAGGTTAAAGTCTTTAGAATTGACTTTCTAACTTTCTTAAGGCAAATCCTAGGAGGCATAAGAATCTAAACATGATATAGACACATTTTCTTTGGATCGTTTGTGCCTTTCAAGCCTACCATATGAATTCAACCCTTGAAACCTTAGTTTCAGCCTTCAAGCTTATTTTATTTCCATTCACCTACATCATAAGCCATATTGTCATCTTTTTAAGTTTTGTCTTATTCTTGCCCTAATCTTAACTATACTTGTCTTGGTGATCAAAGTTCGAGGAAAAATTCAGAAAGATGTATATGTTCTCCGTATGTTAAAAAAAAAGAGAGAAATCTCTATTCAAATGTCAAGCAAAAAGTAAAATAAATACTCAAATATTAAGAAGTATTGTTGGGCATAAGCTTTAAATTAAGTTTGGGGGTGGTAAAACACATTAGTAGGAAGGATGTACCTCAAAAAGATCCAAGGCAAAATTAGGGTTAAGATTACTGAACCTAAAAATTCACTTCTCTTTCTCCCTACCTTGAGCCTAGCCCCATTACAACCATATAAAAGACCTACTGATTTTGATAATTATGCCGACTACATTAGTGGAGAGGAATTGCTAAGTTCAACATATGAGGACCACTAATTAAACTTTGTGATTGTTTTGTCTAATTGATAAGGAAACTTTGATTGAATGGTGAATTTTATATATGACCTTAAAAAGCATGCACTCTGACTTATGTTAGCATTTTTTCGCACTTAGTATAAAATTTTGAAATAATGTTTGCGAATGAGTGACTTATCAACAAAAAAATTTTGTGAGCTTGACTTCGTTGATTTATGTTTATGTGCAAAAGTTGATTCTATTTAAACTTATTTCAAGATTGCCTTATCTAAATTTATACTTTCCATTACTCGGGACGAGCAATGGATTAAGTTTGGGGGTGTGTAAACTCTAAATTATATAGAGTTTTTATGGTTGTTTATGAAACATTTTTACTTAAAAAATTATGTTAATCCCGAATATTTGATAGTTAATTGGGTGGATTTTGTTTATATTGAGATAATGAGCATGATTTAGTAAAGTATGCAATTTTATGCTTTTATATATTAAATTTGTGCATAATTTAATTATTCCATGTTTTATAATAATTTATTCTATTTAATTGTTGTAGTGGGACCATGGAGTTAATAATTTATGAAGCTTATTTTAATTATACATGGACATGAGTTTTATTCTACCTTAATTGGACGACAAAGGCAAGCAAATTGGGTCACAAAACAGTCCAAGCAAGGGAGAAAGAAGCCCAATTCAGCAAGGGCATACGAGCAGCCCAAAATCAGCTTTTGGAAGATTTATTCAAAGGTCCTTACACTTGTAAAACAATTAAAAATCAACTCAAACAATCACCCAAGAAATCAAGCGTGAATCAAGAAACCAACAACCTCCCCTCTCCACAATTCATGGTCGGCCAAGCAAAGGAGAAACCTAAGGGATATTCAAGCTATTTTTTGTAAACTTCTTAGCCATCCCTCTACTATAAATACCAACATTTACTTCCCATTCATTCATCCCTCATCATTCAATAATCCCTCAATCCCTCACTTCACATCTTTCCTTTCCCTCTCACGCATAAACCATTCATTTCCCCCTCTATTTAACTAGAAATTCCTTGAAAAAATTCTCTCTTGGCTAGCCACCTTGAGGAGCATCTTGTAAATGAGCAATTACAAGGATTGAATGAAGCCCTGCCATCAATTTCCGGAGGATTGTCGAAATTATTTCAGTGTTTCTTCTTCCTTAATCTTTATCGTTGTTCAACATGTTTGCAATTTGCTTTGTTATTTTTTCATTAACAATGATAACTTAATTTTTTAGCTAGAATGATTACATTAAGTTAATGAAGTTCATTTGATTTGTATTCATGATGCTCTGTGCCTTAATCAATCAAGCTTTCAATTAATATCATACATATATTTCATTCATTAAAATGTGATTGAATGCATTAAAATTAGATGATCAATCCTAGCCAGATGATGATTAATGACGCAATAATTGAAAGGTGCATGCTTAATTTAGGTCCTAGCCCGATTAAATTAAAGGTTCTTAATAACGAGAAAGAGCTCTATTACCTTGCATAACTTTTAGATTCGTGTGATTAAATTGTTTCAAACCTAATCTATCCTTGTTACTTCACATAAACTCTAGGAAACCCTTAGTTAAATATGATCATGGTAGTATGCATGTTTTTCTAAGTAAAAGATTCCGAAAGGACTTAATACTTGTTTGAAAAAGTTCATGAAAGATCGAGTTGCCATGGAATATTTTTCGGAACATTCTGAACATGATAAAAATGAACCAAGTCAATTGTTGTAATTATTCTAGCCTATTCATGTTATTGTTGTTAAAGCTTGCAAATTTGCTGCTAAATCCATCTCATCCATTTTAATTATTCATCACACTTAGGTTAATTTGCATTTAGGTTAATTTTGCATCTAGTTATTTATTTTTACATCCAATACTCAAAATTATTGTGTTTTCACTCCAAATTGTAAAACATTAATTTTGCAAAACATTGATTAACATATACAATCCCTATGGAGATAATAACTCTTTTACTTACTTATTACTTGATAATGACTGTGTACACTTACACAAAACTGAGCGTTACAAAACCCTAGACCAAATTCATACATGTGCTTTCAGATAGGCAGATCATTGTCATTCCCAGCTTTCAACCAAACAATCATCTCCACTATTCTCGTACCACGAACTACGAGTGTGGATTCAAACAAATCGAATCAAATATAGAACCAAAAATATTTTCTTTACTTTCAGTAGAAAAGTAAATCTCTCTAAATAGAAACCAGTAGAATTGCAATTCCCATAAAATAGAAGTTATTCCTAAAAAAATTATTTACCACTATTTTCTGCCAAAATAGCAATAATAAAAACTTCAAAGAAACTTGTGTTTTTCTCATTCAGTTGGTATGATTTGAAGCCTACTACTGCTATCTATTTATAGGGAGAGTTGGTAGAATTCTGGTTGAATTGGTAGAATACAAATAATATTATTTTGATAGAAAAAATCTCCAACTCGCTATTATTTAGGGAGAGGGGCAGCAACCCTAAATGTTTCTTAGACTTTAACCTGACACTTTATAATTTATTCCAACTCAATACATGTTTTTTTTCTATTTCTCAAATTAAATATTATTTTCTCAATTAATTTAAATTAATTAATTTTCTCAACCCAATTCTAATTTTGTTAAAATCATGAAAAATTTATCGCAAAAGAATCTATAAGAAAATATACTTGATTTGTAACGCCCTCAACTCGACCTGATTCACCGAGTTCAGATCTCAGGTGTTACAACACAAAATACTTAACAAAATATCGAAATAGTTTACATAAACTCTTTAATGAAAAACATTTTACTTATTATTTTAATTGAAAGATTGAATATCTAATAACAAAGGAAAATATTTAAAATAAAATAAAAATATTACAATAGGCTTGTTACAACTCATTACAGTATAAAAGTTTGCTAAGACAGACTATTAGAGCGTAACCCTAAACTATGCCATTATCCCACTGTATGCATAATAACCCACTTCGCTACTACCTTGGCGCGGTCTTGCCCTATCCCTCTTGGCACTTTCAAACAACTGTCACACCTGAAAACAAGAACAAATCTTGTAAGTTCAAGAGAACTTAGTGAGTTTTATTATAAAAAAAAAATACCTTGGTAGATACTTTATTTTATTTGAAGAACATTTGTGCACTAACTACCCTTCTGAACCAATTACTTCCATTTCAGATGGATATTTTACAGTTTTGACATACACTTACATGCCAACTTTCATACTCTTAACTTACCAATGTACCATTCAAAAGAATATACCTTCAGAGCCCACTTTATATAGACCAACTATTTACACATACATTCATTCCAAAACAATTGTTCATAGATGCTAATCGCTAGCGGATACATACATGTTTGGCAGGTACTCACTTTGATTTGCATACCATCAATTTACTAATCAAATCATACTCTGGCTCGATATCATACAAACTCATACTGATAATGTACTATACAAATCATCCATATGAATTTCAATCAACCTTATTACAGAACCTCAAATACTCAGAAAATACGATGACTCGGTTTCCATAAGATTCTAAAAACAGGCATGATACTATTCAAATATGGCGTATACCTGTAAACTCAAAATTATATAGGATTTTCCTAGCACTTTTTACCATATTTTGACTTAATAATTATATTAATCTTGAGTAATTGTTAATAAATTAAGTGGATTTTGTTTAAATGTTAATATTGGACATGAATTTATAAATTATTGGAAATTATGCTTTATTATAAGATTTTTGTGCATAAATTATATTATTTTCATGATAATTATTAATATGTTAATTTTTATTATGCAGTGAGTCCATGGAAGATGAGATTATCATGATGTTGCATGGACATGAACACATCCACATTACTAGGATGGGAAAACATGCAAAATTAGGTCATAAGAATGTTAATTTTACCCAACAAAAATGTTGTTACAAATTGGACATGTCTGGTTATTTATTTGGATCATGAAACCATCCAACAATGGGGAGTCAAGCTCAATTATGGCACAAGCATATGGCTGCCCAAAAATCTACTTTGGGATATTTTATTGGAGGTCTTTGTAGTTGCAATTTAATTAGAAAAGAGCCTTGGAAGATTGCCTTTGAATCCGTCCATTCTATGCCTCATTATAGCATGATTTTGTGCTCAAAATAAGCAACCAAATCACCACCATTTCCAGATATTGTGGTCGACCAAGCAATAGAGAAGATGGAGGGATTTCAATCCCTATTTTTAGTAAACTTCACCCTTAACCTCACCTATAAATACCACACTACTCTCACCTCTCAAATCATCCCTCATCCTTCATTTTCACAAACA
>CM025148.1:17329672-17341436 GCA_013467495.1 Gossypium gossypioides | reverse complement strand
CACAAGGGAAGGTTCAAGGGTGGATACCTACCTATCCTATGCAACTATCGATCGTAGATTCTATCACCATATTGAGTCAATGTTTTTCAATAAAACTATCAATTTTCATTCATGTGGGGGATTATTGGAAAAATTTTATTTTATGGGAACTTTGAGGCATATTCTTAATAGGTGGAGAGTTGAATCATAAAATTATGGTTTCATATTCTACTCCATGAGACCTTTACAATGGTATATCATATGCTCAAAATGGTTGAGTGATGAATGAGAAATTGATGCTCAAAGTAAGCTACTTGGAAATATTTGTTAAGGAAAAGAAAAGCTTAGATCCCACATTGGTTAAATATCAAGTGTGAGATGTGTTTATATATGGGAACCCTCTTGAAGGGTGATTGAATGACTAAGCTTGAAACCTTACCTCGCATGCAGGGGGTGCAGGTCCAAACCTGTCGGGGTTGGGGCGCACTCGCACGACGTGGGCGACGCGAAATGTCTGGATCGGTCAGGCCCAAAATGGGCTTGCAGATATTTTAGTCCAACACAAAATTATTTTTTCTCAACAGAAATAATCTGTTTTAAAAGGAAACTTATCTTATTTTATTTGATTCCAATCAATTTGATTTATTTTTAATCAAATTGATTTATTGGCTCATTAATGCAGATTTTGTGGAAATTTCCAAAAAATTCTCTGCCCACTCTTACAGCACGTTTTTTTTTATTAACCTTTGTAGCATGGTTTTGGATTTCTGTCTTTTGTTGTTTCATTCCATTGTTGTCTCTTCTTCTTTGGCATTAACATATGGAAAGTGATATAACCAATCTATGTTTAGACAATGGTGGTAAGGGGGAAGCCAGGCTGGTTCAGGCCAACGCTAAGGGTTCAACTAACAATGTTGAATATTGTTAGATGGGAATTTTTTGACTGTCAATCTCGTCTGATTTCAGGTTATGACGGAGATGATGGCCAATTTTTGAGACCCTTTGGGAGGAGTCTGTTTATTAGATTTGGGAGAGAAGCGATTTTTATTCTGCATTTATTACAAAGCTAATGTTGATAGGGTGATGAAGGACAGTCCTTGGACTTTCAACAAATATTTGTTTATTTTTATAGACTCCAAGACGACAAAAACCCACTACAAGTTTCAGAATTTTTCAATAACTTTTTGGTAAAAATCCATGATCGCTTGAGCGGCTTGTTTTCGGAAGCCATGGTCAAGCTGTTTGGAAATTTCTTCAATTTTATGTGGATTATGAGTGTAACATGTCAAATTTCTCAATATGGTAAGTGGTACTATTTCGAGACTTAGTTCAGTGAAATATATAAGAGAAATTGAAGATCAGTACTATAAATGAAGTTTTAAAGTATTATTTTGATTTATAAAAAGGGAAATATTTAGAGAATAATTGTGAGTATATCTTGGTATAAAAAAGATTAAATTGTAAATTCCAAAAAGATAAGGACAATAGAGTAATTTGATAAAATTAAGGAAAATAAAAGTTAATAATGATTGTAGAACATAAGGATGCTTTATATTGAGTAATAGTTTGATGGAAGTCACTTTGGGGATTAATTGGAAAACTTGAAAAGTATAGGGACTTACAGTGCAAACTGCCCAACAATGAAGAAATGAGTTGAAAAAGCATTGATTAAGTATTATATGACTAGAATAGTATATGAATGCAAGAAAAAAGGATTATTGTGACTAAATTGAATGAAAATGAGAGTTTAGAAAAGAAATTGTAAATTTTCCATTTTTATTGAGAAAGGTCCTAAATGCAATTTATGCATGAATAATTATCAATTTATGATTGAAAAGTATAAATTAAGGGGATTTTGAAGAATTAAGTACCTTGAATGGAATGAAGAATAGTGATGAGGCAAAAATGGATTAAAGTGCAATAATACCACATAAGGTGCAATTTGGTCATTTTGCATTGAAATTATATTTGAAATATGAAATTGGAGATATTTTTGAAGTGAAATCTTATACGAGCCATTAGAATATTTTATTTGTAAAATTATGTGTTCCACACATGTAATATTATTTTTTATGACCTTTGACTTGTTGACTTGGTTTTAAATAGATAAAAGAGAGAAAAGATGATACTTTTGTAATCCTCTTTCCCCATGGTCGATTTCTTCATTTGGAGAGAGAAAAGTTTTTCCTTTTCCAGTGTTTCTTTATTTTCTCATCTACTCTAACAAAAATCTCAAGTGCAAACTTGGATTTCTTATTAAAATCAAGTGGAAAACCAATTTCTAAGCTCATTTCCATCTTCCACCTCATCTTTCAAAACCTAGGGCTTTATGAGTTTAGTGAGAGAAAGCTATGGCTAGATAAAGAAAACTTCAATAAATGTAAGAAAGTGGATTTACATCATCTATGTCCCTTATATTTAGAATTTTAGCATAAGAAAGTTATTTGAAAGAATATGTATTAATGTTTGTTTATATTTTTGTTGTTGAAAAATATTGGAGGATGGAGAAGATGACTTTGAATAAATTATTGGGTAGATTAAAGTGTGGAGAATGCATTGGAAACCTTGTTGTAGAAATTTTGTCATTAAAAAGGTAAGTACCATGGATTTCTTAATTTTCTTTAATTAGATCAATTTTGGAAATTTATATGAATGGTGGATCAATGATGTGTGAAGACAACATAAGTTAAACATATGAATATGAGTAATAATATGATAAAATCCATGGTTTAGCAAGTTAAGTCAATTAAGATCTATGAAACTTGCTTACTTATATGGAAATAGATGGAAAAATGTCTTTTAATTTATGCCATGGTAAGAAGTGATAATTGACGAAGAAAATTAAGTGTAATTAAATGTCATGAGTGGATAAAAAGTAGTAATTTGATTTAACAAAATGGGATACAATGTAAGTGGAAATTGTATTATATCTAAATTGTAAAAGTGTATGAGAATGAAAAATGGTGACCTTGTCAACAAATGTATAAATGAAATATATATACACATATATAAATGTGTGAAAATGAATTGATAACTCATCTAATCTATTTGGAAAGTGAAATTGCTAATATAATTATGATGTAGTAATGAACTGCTCATTGAGTATTAAGAGTGATTGTGGCTATACATGTGAAATTTGATATTTATATAAAGTGTCTATTTGATCATTTGTGAAATTGAAATTTTCTTGAAATTGTTGATCAAGTGAAATGCCCTAGTAGACCTAGTAGAATAGTTAGGATACAATTAGCATGCTATAAGGATTAACGTGCACATTTATGTTGAAGACAACGTTTGGTGAGAAGACAATGATTTATGCTTTTTGGCATAACACGTTAGTGCATAGTGAGGACCCTAATTGTTCTGGTGTAAGCCTAGTTGCACTTTTAGTGCAAATCTGGTGTTTAGTTGGAATCCTGAGTATCCGAGTGCATTTTGCTATGATTTGCCAAAGCAAAGTGATTAAAATTTAGTTAATAAGAAATAATAATGAACACTCCATTTTTATAAATGAAACAAAAGTGATATGTGCTAAGTGCTAAGTGCTCACAATAAATGTTAATTGGACTTATGATGATAAGAAGTGATAATAAATGGAGTAAGTTTAAGTGACATGGTTATAAGTCCCATAATAAGGGTAGCTTGTGAACACTTGTGAAAATGAAAATGTAACAACCCAATTTTAGTGGTGTCGGAAAGAGTAGTTTTAGGACCATAATTTTGATGAGTGAGTTATTATTTTAATATATATTTAATGTCTACGGGATTATTTTAAGATCGTATTAAAGTTTCGTTAAGAAAATTTGAAGTTTAAATGGTTAATTAGGTAAAAAGGACTAAATCATAAAGGTTGCAAAAAGTGGGTATCTATTAGTTAAAAAGGGTTAAATAGCTATGGAAAGGTAAATTGAAGGACGTAGTTGGTAAATATACCATATTGCATGTTAGTGGATGTGCATAGATAGGTTTTAATGAAATTTTAATAGTTTTTAAAGGTTAAATTCGTAATTGAATAAATAAACATCTAATTAATATAATCAAATAGTATCACCTTCATCAATTAGTTTCTCCACCGAAAATTGAAGAAGAAAAACACCATTTTAGGGCTTGAAGTTTGACTAACATAGGTGCTTTGCATGGTATGTATTCAAGCTCCGTTTTTAATGATTTTTGTGTTTTTGAGCTCGTTTTAGCTTAATCTAGCTAGCCCAGGGGTTAATTTGCAAAATTTTTAAAGGTTGAGGGACTTTCCATGATTGTTTTTGAATAGGTTTTGAAGTTATTTGATAGATTATTAATCTTGGTTGTTAAACAAACTTGTTTTGTTAAGTGATTTTTGATGAATTTTGAAATAAGGATTAAATTGTTGCAAGTGTAAATCCATGGGTTTTGTTGTGAATTTTTGGTAATTATGGGTTGTTCCAAGGTCTCTTGTAGCTTTGGTTAATATGGATTTAGGATAAAATGAGTAATGTTCATGTTATGAACTTAAGGTCTAAATTGTGAAAATTTAAAATATTAGGGGTAATTTTGTAGTTTTACATAAATATGAATTATGGATTAAATTGAGTACTTGAAGCACTTAATTGAATGAAATTATCTATTTAGATCAAGAGAAACAACAACCGAACTTAAATCGGGGAGCTTTGGACTAGATTTCTATTCAACTATTACGACCGTAGTTATCGAGGTAAGTTCGTATGAATTATAATCGTAATGATGTTAGTTAAATTGATTATCTATTAGATTGTTTTAGTTATAAATGGATTTGAATATACATGTATCAATGCTATGAATAATTGATAGATAACGAATCTCGTTTGATCCTTAAGAATTCTTAGGATACGAATGACATGTCATTAGGGATTTCATGTTTCGGGTGTTGGTCTTGAATGTCCTACCGATGGCTGAGGTCATGCATTTTTTGTGGATTCTCCACAACTCATGTGAGCAGCATCGTGTAGCTAACATTCTGACCCACAACTCGTATGAGTTGTCCCATTTCACAACTCATGTGAGCACTATTGAAAAGGAAAGGTTACGGTTATATGGAAAGGCACACTATGTGTGAGCATTCTCGAGTATCCGATGTAATTCTAGATGGTTCAACGGGTAAGTAAAGGCAATGGCATGGTAAGTATACAAATGAAATGGTTCATGATCTTATGAAAAGGTTGATGAGTAAATGATGTATCTTATGAAATCTACTAATGATATAATTGAACTCATATGTATTATGGATGAACCTACTAACTTGTGAGTTTGATGGTGCTTGAATAGGATTTTACTAAGCTTACGGTCTTGGTAATGATATTATGCTTATTCTATAGTTTGTGCTAAGAAAATGGTAGGTAATGTTTTAGTTTAAACGAGCTTACTAAGCACTAGTTGCTTACGTAGTTACTTTCCTTTGTTTTTTTTTAAATTATCGGAAGCTCGTTAGAGACCTATCACACTATCCAACAACCATTTTGGTAGTTTTTGATTATTTTGGATAAGGTTATAAATGGCATGTATAGGACCCTTTGGTAATGGTAGTTTTTGAATGTGTAATGGTTGATTTGGTTTGTATTTGCTTTTGAAGTTAATGTTTAGTTTGATGAGCTTTGGAACCTTGTCAAGTTAGGTCATTTTTTGCCATTCTTAAGCGCATGCATATAAGACTCTTTTTGGTATGTTTGTGATGGCATGTAAATGGTCATATGTGATGTTATTTGGTAGTTAAGGAACTAGGTTTTGTGCTTAGAATATGGCAATATTGACTTGTTTTGGTTAATGATGTTTTGGTCTGAATGTGGTGCCCTTGAATGGCATATTGGTAGGTGAAATAGGATATTTGAAATGGTATTTTAGGTGTGTTTGAATGATGTTTAAATCTCTTGAATGTGTGCACAAATGGGATAGTTGGTTAGGTGTGTTTTGGCCTTGAAATGGTTTGTTTTTAGGGTCAAATTATGGATCAGACGGCCTGGGACACGGGCGGTCACACGATCGTGTGTCATTTGTAAATTCCTAGTGTATTAAGTTAGTGAGTTACACGGCCTAGCACACGACTGTGTGTCGCAAGTTAGAGAGTTACAAGGTTTGACACACGGCCTGGGACACGACCGTATGACCCAACTCAGTGAGTTACATGGGTGGAGACACAGGCTGGGACACGGCCGTATGTCCCTTTGTTTGATTGTTACACGGCTTGGCCACACGGCCGTGTGACTCCTATTTTCAAATTTTTGCATCTTTTTCTTAAATCTTCTGATTTGTTTCAAATTAGTCCTGAATTGTTTCTAAGCTATTTTTAGGGCCTCGAAGGCTCAGTTTAGGGACCAAATGCATATGTTTGATTGGTTTTTAATAAGATTAATTTATTTAATGTTATGATGTTGAATGTTATTCTAATTGTTCGGTAATGCTCTATAACCCTAATCTGGTGACGGAGACGGGTTAGGGGTGTTACAGAAAAACAATCCATTAATGAACTAGTAAATTGATGACTTAAGGTGAGTGTTTAATAAGTGAGTAAAAGAACTAATAATTGGAAACCATATTAAAGGTGTAAAGTGATCAACTGAGTGGAAACACTCTTGAATTTTAATAAAATAGATGGGTAGGTAAAGAGAAATAAATTCTCATTGTTAAGTGGTATAATTAAGTGAAATTTTGTGATTGATAAAAGATTTAAAACTAAGTATAAAAGATGTGTAAATTAGGAAATTTTAGTGTACTTACTAAGCTCTTCGACCTTAACACGTTAGTGGTTTTAAATGTGCAGATGAGAACTGTGTTTGAGAAGATTGAATTGGTGAATTTGAGGCATTGCATCACCACTTAAGGATAGAAGAAGGTTGAACTTTTGATATTGTATTAGAATAAGTAGTAAATGGCATGTACAAAAAGGCTTAGTCCTATGTAAAGAATTGTAAATATTTGGTTCAAGTCGAAAAGTGACAATGTAAATCATTTTGATGTTTTATAAGTTATCCCTTTGATTCTTGAAAGAGTTGAACATGTTTTCATGAATGACTAAGGGTCTAATAGTAATTTTAAAGAATTAAAATTGATTTGAATATTAATGATATGTTATGGTAGTGAATAGGGGTGTTTTAAAGCAATTTTGGGCCAACTTTTAGCTCTTGGGGCTTTAGTATCGATACTTGGCCTTAGTACTATCACAATAGGTCCAACAAAGAGTAGTTTGATATAGTGCTAAGGAATTCTATTAACACAACTAGGGACTTGTTTCGTAGTAAGTTCCTCAGGTCCAAGCCACTGCATTGTTTTGATTAGTTTTGACTTTTCGGGGTTCATTTTGGGTTTTGGACATCTTTGATCACCTCGTGAAAATTCAAAATGATTTTAAATTATTATATTTAAAGTCCTTTAATTTTCCTAAACTTGGATCAATAATTTTATAAAAATATTTTAAAGTTTTAAATTATGGTAAAACTCGTACTCTTCTTAACTAGAATGTCTTTGTTTTAAGCTAATAAGCTTCGAGCAATTGTTCTATGATTTGCGTGTGGTCCCATACGTATTCAATGACTTAATTGATTTTTAATCATTTTAACCTTGGTAAATTTGATTTAAAAAAACATTGAAATGTTGTTAAATAGAATCTTTCACAAAGGAAAAGTTTTGGTCAATTTCTAAAAGTGCTCTGGTAACACCTCTTGCTCACGCTATACGGTCGGATGGGTTAAGGGTGCTTCAATGACACCAAAAGTATCTCTGAAGGACTTGATCCTTTATGAATATGTGCATTAAACTAAATATCCAAGCTCCTTTAAAGCAAAGGAATAATATTTTTATGCCAAACAAGGGAGAGGTATATGCTTGCTTTTCAATTTGAACAACTCATGTTGTTTTGCTTTCTCTATGGTCACTTGGGACATGGAGAAAAATTCTTCCCAATTCATATTATTCGTAGAAAACTTGTGATAATTAGAGGGTGGGATGCATCCCTCAAGGAAATTCCATGATGGGCACAAGCGGTGGCAAGCGTATGGCTCCGAGATGAGGGAATTTTGGGAACTCCTAAACTTGGGGAGACGATTCAAGATAAGGAAAATTTAAAAGGAAACCTCCAAAAATCAAACTTTTATCTTTCTTTTACTTTAGGGATTAATCTATTAGGTAATTTTTCACAAATCAAGGAAGATTGTAAGGAGAATATGGATCCTAACGGATTAGATGTAAATATAGGCTTTGATTGTAACGACATGATTTTAGCCCATGTCAGAAATGCAATTTCGGAAGCTAGATTTTGTAAATCGAGTTAGTTGAAATATTAAGCAAAAGAATTGCATATTAAGTAAGAAAATTATAGTATTGATTTATTAAGTAATTAAATTAGGAAAATTGTTAATTATAGTACAAGCACCAAATTGCAAAATGGTTGTACAAGTGAGATTTGATTAAGGAGTTGCATGAGGTCTTAAGTAGCAATTTAATCAAGGACCCAAATGAAATTAAACCGTCATTAAGACATGGTTAGTGGCATGTGTTGATCATTGCCATTCATTTCACTAATTTATGTTATGTTAGATCATAGACATTGGATTAATCTTAAGTAAGGTTAACTAATTAGGTTAATTAAGGGGTATATATATAACTTATTAGTGGGACAGAGAAGATGAATTTATCTTTATACTTTCTTCTCCAAAACCATAGCTTAGAAGGGGAGAAAGAAGAAGTTTTTCTTCATTTTTTGTTACTAATTACTAGAGGTAAGCATGAATTTAATTTAAAAAATATATATACGGATTCTTGATCTAGTAAACTTGGAATATTCAATCCAATGCTTAGATTTTGAAATAAAGTTTACCATTGTGGAGTTTATGGTGAAATGAAAGCTTGAAAAGTTGGATCTGGTGCCCTAAGTGTAGTTTATTCGTCTATATACACTTGTATAATTTCAAATAGATTTGTTGAATAAAATTATTCATGAATTACATTATTACCCTTCGCATACTGTCCTCAATGATTTTTGCATGCAAAGCAAAATGGAAGAAAATTGGTTTTTACTTTGTTAGAATGAGCATTTTCACTCTTAAGCAACTCAAGTTGCTTTTCATGATCTTTATGAACTTTTGATAGTAAATTATGCAAGTCTAAATTCTTTTTCGCAAAATCATTAATGATTACTTGCATGTCATTAATTTTAGTTTCAAGTTCATGCTTAGCTTTAGAGAGTGAATTATTTTCATCTTTTAATTTTAAAATATTTTTATTATATTTTGAAAGCATTGATTCAACCTACGAGCCTAGTTCATGATAGACATCTTGTAACTCATCAAAAGAATAAGGAATTGAACAAGATGAGATAGAAGTTACCTTTGATTCTTCAATGGCCATAAGGCAAAGATTAACTACTTCATGCCCATTTTCATTGGAAGACTTTTCGTCACTCCAAGTAGCCATATTGGCCTTGAGTTTTTACTTACTAGATCCATTCTTCTTCTATTGAGGACAATCAAATTTGATGTGTCTAGGCTTTAAGCTTCGAAGAATTTTTCTCACCACCTCTTCATTGGGATAAGTCCTCTTGTATGACTTTAATCCATTAATGATGATAGTTAATCGATCGGACATTGCCTTAATATCCTCTTCAGGCTTCATTTTGAAGGTTTCGTAGTTGAGAGTGAGAATTCCAACTTTGGATTCTTCACTTGAGTTGTACCTTCATGAATGACTTCAAGCTTGTCCCATAACTCATTGGCATTGGAACACGATGATGCCCTACTATATTATTCCGGACCAAGTGCACAAAATAGAGTGTACATGGCCTTAGCATTAAGTTGAATGCTCATTCTATCCTCTTCATTCCACCCCTTCTTGGTTTTTGGCACCAAAACTCTCATTCTTGTTTTTGAAGGATGGAGAGACCATCCATGATGATAACCTAAGCCGCAAGATCATTAGTTTGAATGAACAACACCATTCTCATTTTTCAATTAAAGTAATTAGCTCCATTGAAGTGTGGAGGTTTAAAGATAGATTAAGATTCACCATAGAAATCTAACCTAGAAGTGGATGTCATCTTGTATAGATTGGTTTGACAAAAGTTGAGCTACCTCGAGGACTTCTCTTGGTTGTTAGATCGTCTTTAGAGACTAGCTCTGATACCAATTGCTAGCTCGATTAATCAAACTGAAATAGCCAAGAGGGGTGAATTGGTTTTTAAAAATTTGTGGAAGCTTGAACGAAATGATAAGAAAAATTAAACACAACAATTTAGAGTGGTTCGACCCCAATTGTCTACTCCACTACCATAGCTTTCTACTACTAAAGATTTTCCCTAATTCACTCATTTGTCTAACCTTTGATTACAAGGTTTAACCTTAGAATTCTCTTATGGTTTCTACCCAAACCTTAAGATAAAATCTTCTTAAAGAGTAATACAAATAAGAAAACAAAGAATTAAACCTTACAAGATTGGATTGTTTGCCAATTTAGCACAAATGAAATTACAAAACACTTGAGCTGAATAAAAAATAATGAAAGCTCACAAGTGTAGATAAGAAAAATATGAAAACTTTAAACACAAAGGTTGAGTTGATTGTGATTTTTTCTTTGATAATCTCTCTTGTTATTGTAGATCATTTGGAAGTTGGTATTTATACCCTTTAATTGATTTCCAACCATTGTGGTTGTTGGAGAATTGAATAGAGTCGTTGGGAATGAAAATACCAGTGCATTAATGTCACCTGCAACAACATGTATTGATACTTTTTCTACGAGTGTTGATACTATAAGAATTTAATGCCTAATTTAGTGATCGTTGGGGCCATCAATATCGATACCAGAGAAATCAATCGATACCAAATAGAAGGTATTGATACTGTATTGATACTTGATAAATCCTTTGGAAGTCAATGCCAATTCCGTATCGATACTGAAAAATGTATCGGTAAAAGTATACCACTATCGATACTTGAAGAAATTTATTGATACCTAGCAATATGTATTGATACCGTATCGATACTTGGTAAATACTTTTGAAAACAAAAAGTCATTTTGCTGTCGATACTGAAAAATGTATCAATAAAATCTTGATTCTATCGATACTCAATAAAAACAATCGATACTTAACAAAAAGGTATCAATATTGGATCGATACTTTTTGGCCTAGAGTAGTTTTAACATGTTTCAAAAATGTTTGAAAGTATGAGTTCAACAATTTTATTTTTAGATATCATTTGAAATGGGATTTTTGCCAAGTTTTGTTTAAAAATGATTTTTTTTCAACACATAATATTTGTTATATCAAAATAATTTACAAGTAAAGTTTGGTTCAACACAAAATAAGTGCTACAATTCTCCATACCACTTTACCTACATAAGCCTTTCAATATATAAGAGTTTAAGGCTTGTTAATATAAAGATCAATTACAATCAATCTTCCCAACAAAATAGCATGATAATTAGTGAAGATAATATCTTCAATATGACTAGGATATGTCCTCAAATCTTTAGGATATGTCTTCAAATCTTTAGGATATGTTACCAAGTTACTAATCTAATCTCCACAAAATAGAGAAGTCGATATGCTTAATCCAATCCAAAACCAATATTCAATATCTGTTCCTATAATAGGTTTGGATATCATATGTAACAGCCCGATTTAGGGCCTAGTCGGAATAGTAGTTTCGGGACCATAAATCCGACGAGGAAAAAATTTATTATCATTATATTTTTATGGCTTACAATTTCACGAAAAGATTTCGTGAAAAATTCGTTCGAAAATTTTGACGTTTGGGCACTCAATTTAGTCAAAAGGACTAAATTG
>CM025148.1:17265315-17280464 GCA_013467495.1 Gossypium gossypioides | reverse complement strand
AAATTATAAAAATTATAAAAAATAGTTAAATGAATTATTTAGATTGAAATTATTTTCAACAACGACTCGATTCATGAAAAACAAATACTAAAATTAAAAAATGTAATATGAATTAATCAAATTAACTGTTTTAACATTGGTCCGCGACTGTCCACCAAAAGTTCCAATATAATAAAGTAAATTTTGTCGTATATAATTTACAAACTTTCACGTGTATACTCATGAAAATATCCCGTGTAACACATTAACAAAGAAAATTCAAGTCTTAAATTTTCTAAAATTATTTAACCAAAAACATTAAAAAGGAATTCTATCGTTTCGATATTCAATTCTTCTCATTAAAGCATTCAACTTTTTGAAAGTTTTAGATCATCGGATATCACCATTGCAATGCAATTAAATCTAACAGTCCCCTTCTCTCAACATCTCTCTAAAGAGCATTTTCTTGATTTCTTTAGGGATCTTTCCCAGTTTGTTACGCCTCATCTTCTTTCTTGAGTTTATCCTTGGTGTTTGGCTTTCCCCTTCGTTGTGGGCACGGTTTGCTATTTGATTTGGTTCTACGGTTCTTCCTCTTTTGGGTTCTTTTTTTATGTGGGTGTGTTTTGGTCTTCAAAAAAGAGGAAGATCTTTGTTTTTGAACTCAAAAATGGCAAGTTTTTTAAGCAAGCAATGCTATAATGAGTTGGCATTGGTCCAAGCATTGCTCAAAAACTACCTTAACAATCTCTCTGTTTAGCAAATTTTTGAACTAAATCATAATAGAAAAACATACTTAATTAACAGATACAAATGCTCCCCCTAAGCAACTTCTTAATTCATCATACTCAACTAGTAATATTGTAACACCCCATACTCGGTTCGGTCGTCAGATCATAGTTATGAGATGCTATGATTAATACTGGAACAAACTCATTCAATTTAAAACATTGATTGATCATATTTATACGCACATCAATTATCACAACTGAAAACTGAACTATATCGAGCTTTAAACTACTTTTAAATTAGATTCAAGCATGAATATGGACCAAATTATAAAATTTTAAAAATTTGGATAAAGTATCGATACTGAATAAATAAGTATCAGTATTTTCTAACAAGTATCGATACGAAAAACATTATCGATACCATTTAGACATTCTGCCAAATTTAGGTATCGATATCATTTATCGAGGTATCAATAAAAGTTATAAATTATTGATACTAAATAAATTTATTGATACCAAATCTGTACTCTACCAATTTTGGAAATTTTTCATTTGGTAAAGTATCAATATTTTTGGTTCCATGTATCAATACTTTTTCCCAGATGGTGAAAAATCACAAGTTTGAAAGTTCATTTCATAGCCAAACCTAAATCTTAACTCATAGATAATTATAGGTATACAAATAACCTACATGAAACTCATTCAATCCATTACAAACATGCCAAATATGCAATGCTTCAATCATCACAATTGAATACTTCCTAAGGAATACAATAACACTTTGTAAACATGCTCAATACACACTCAAATACCAAACTTAAGCATGATGCATTTCAACCTAAAGTTCCTAACCAATGTGCCAATATGGCACCATTACAACCAAATTCAAAACATAAAATTTAATCACACATACAAGCATATATCATCTTTGTGCATCTTACCAAGAATGCTACCTAATCTTTACCTTTTAACAAGCTTAAACATGTATTCACCACCTCAAAGTTGACAATATATACATTTATATTTCAATTCTACAATTAAATTTATACCTATTCAAAACTTACCATATCAATGAAACAACTTAATTTAATAGATGCATATACCACAACTATAAACTAACACATATATCAAGCATTTCATCCAAGTTTTATCATTTCTCAACCATTTCATGATCCAATATCAAGAACTCCATTTCTAAACATACTTTCATCATTTACCAAATACATACCATATGAATCACTAAGTTCAACCTTATACATGACAACCATTATACATATTACAACTTCAACTTATAGCTTTAAACTATCAACCCAAAATAACCTATATACATGCTACAAATTCAAAATATAACAATGAATCAAAATCTACCAATACTGAGGCTTGATAGTGTGAGCTTTGAAGTTATTCCGACTGCCTAGTTCCGCAAAACGTCAACTATAGAAAATAGTAAATGAAACAAAGTAAGCTTATATAGTTTAGTAAGTTCATAGTTAAATCATAAACCAACTTACCTCATTCAAGTAATTGAAATTTAAACAATTTAGATAAAGGTAACCTAACATTCAATTTACAAGAACATGTGAGATTTGCACCAGACAAATCACTAAATAACCCATGTTCATCAAGAACTTAATCAAGATCATTCATATATGTCAATAAGAATTATTCATGTGTATTCACATATGTCAATAAGTCTTTTGATAATTAACAACATATTTATATAGCCCGATAAAGTATAGTAAATTAATTCAAATACTCGGGTAACAACACCACACTAGGGAGCATCATAATGCTATATAAAGGCACTGTAGTGTAACAAAGGCATGATTGTGCAATCAAAGGCACCAGAGTGCAAGTAGAGGCACCAAATTGCAAATAGAGGCACCGAAGTGCAAACCCATACAAGCGCATTCTAACCCTATTGGCATGCCAACTGTATCCTAATCGCTTACTACGTTCAAAGATGTATTTAAACAAAATTTGTAACTTTCATAAATTAGGGGCAATTCCATGTTTCTCAATGCACATGCTATAAACAAATCATAATCATTCCAAAATCACATACATCATATTTCACAAGTATTCAACAGTTTTTATGTAACACCCGATTTCCAATAAACCCAAAATTTAGAATAATTAAGAGAATAAATTGAAAGGGACCGCAAGCTGACAACCTCTATTGAAAGAAATGGGAAAGCTAGAAACCAAATTAGACATGGTTGAGATACAACTCTGGTTCGGTTAGAATGGAACCAACCAGTTTCTTAGTGGGAGACATCGTAATTAGCCATAGATGACTCTCATAGGATCAGATTGAGCTAATGGAAACCTGTGGGAGGGTCAAGAAAGCAAGTCGATCGAGAGACATGTTGTTAGCTTTGGAAGGACAAGTGGTCAATCTTGAAGAGTCCGTGGGGGCATGAGGGAAAAACTCGAGGTTGTCAAGGGATGCACCAATGAGTTGGACTCAATGAAGGAGTAGCCCAAGGACTTTGTGTTGGAGTCTCTCAATTCCAATGTGGAAAAGATGCAAAAGGTGCTCAATTCCACTACAGGTAAGCTAACAAAAAGGAACGATGCTTTTGAGGCCATGGTGATGGTTTTGAAAGAGGAAAAAATGGCCACGATGAGGGCTTTGAACACGAGAATTGAGGAGCTCAAGAGAGAGCTTTTTCTGTGTCGAGCCATCATGGGAAAATGAATGTTGGGTGCAACACTCAATCGTGAGATAGATGTCCTAAAACCTAAAGAATTTATCGATACAAGGTCTGCAAGTGATGTAGACAAATTCTTATGGGGAATGGAGTAATACTTCCATGCCAAAACCATCATGGATGATACTGCTAAGTTAAACAATACGGTTATGTATTTCACTGATGTTGCTATTTTATGGTAGTGTTGTAGGTCCATAAATGATAGACGTGGTGGAATAACAATCGGCACTTGAAAAGAGTTACAAAAGGAATTCAAGGCATAATTTTACTTGGAGTATACCGAGGACGAGGCTCAAGCAAACTTGTGCCAGCTTACGCAACGAGGCACGATTAGGGAGTATATGTGGGAGTTCAATAGAATCATGCTCTAGATCTTTTATTTGAGTGAGAAGGAGGCGTTTTTCTCTTTCATGGATGAATTGAAACCATTGGCGAAGTGAGAGTTGCAACGATGAGGAGTCTAGGAACTTACCAAAGTCATGACTGTAGCGGAGTCCTTAATTGAACTTGTTCCGAGGAAAGACGAGTTTGAGTCTTCCAAGCCCATGGGGAAGCGAAATGGTGGGAGAAATGAAAGACATGATGAGTATGGCAACGGTAATAGTAGAAACAATGGCAATAGGAAACCATGAAATGGGAGGTGGAAAACCAACAACTACCCGAAGGAAAAAAGGAGCGAGATAAAATGCTTCCTTTATGACGGTCTGCGCATATTAAGGAACTGTCTGAAGAGATCTGTGTTTTCTACCACTGAAGAGGATGATGAGCCGAAAGAAGTTCCCATGAATCTTAGCTCGATCGTGAGTGTTGTTGAAGCCAAGAGAGCTAGGGAGAATAAGAAGAAGTTAATGGAATGCTTATTGTGTTGTGGTCTGCATAGGTTGCGGAACTGTCTATAGAGATCTAAGCTATTTACAATCAATAAATGAGAGAAAAAAGAGCTTGATCTGAGAGTAAGGCTTTAAAGCTTGGGTCAATGATACTCACTCCTACAATGAAGAATAGTAGAAAGGTAAAGTTGATGTTTGTGGACATCAACAACATAGGCCAGAGAATGAGTGCTCTTTTTGATACGGGAGCATCAAACTTGTTCATATCGAAAAAAGCCGTGGGAAAACTTGGTCTCTTGGTTATAAAATCGACTAAGAAGATCAAGATGATAAATTCTAAAGAGGTACCAAATATAAGAGTAGCACGAGAAGTGGAGCTATAAATCGACGAGTGAAAAGGCAAGGAAGATTTTGAGATAATCCACTTAGATGATTACAACCTTGTTCTTAGCTTGACCTTTCTTGACAGGATTAAGGCGTGTCTTTTTCCTTTTACCGATTGCATTCATATATTTGATTATCAACAACTACGATGTGTTGTGTTGGTAAATCGACACATAAGGGTTGAGACCAAGGTATTGTCGGCAACCCAACTAGTAAAGGATGATTCAATTGGGAGGAACATCAACTTGGAAGAACGGAGTGCCACGACGACCTCCTCAGAAATGCTAGATGTGCGTCAAACAGATATAAAATTTGTTGAGTCATCAGTAGGCTACCACCTATGAGAGAGATGAGTTGTGCATTAGACTTTAGGGGTAAAGTGGTGATGCAAACTGGTTAATTGAGACAAGTAAATGCTATGAGTGAGGTACGTCTGAAACACTTTGGTAATATTTTTCATTCTAACTTGTTGGCTTGGTAAGGACACAATGGCCCTTATAAAGTTTTAAAGAGAGAAAGTCGAGTGACTTCCAAACCAGAGTTAGTGAGAATACTTAAGGTTAACCTGGTGTTCAATGTAGGCATGTCAAAGCCTATGTGTACGGATCAAGGGGATCCCCAGCGAGGCAAGTCACAATATGGGCGAGTAAGAGCGGCGAGCTCTTGCAAATAAGATGTACCAAAGATGAGTGAAACAGTTCGAGCTAGGTGGCGATAGAAGCCAAGGAAAAGGTTCTGAGGGGTGAGACTAGTCGAGAAGCGGTTAAGGCATCAAGAAAGTTCGGAGGCGAGTCAAACCAGTGTCATTCAAAGGATGCAACGAGGGCGTTGTGAGAATGGGCAGGGGAGAATGTCATAGGCCGTAGTTCAAAGCCCATGACCATTGCAACAAAAGTGTCCTATAGAGGTCTACATATTAAATGGGGCTTATTAGACCCACATAAACTGGCACGATTCGAAGAACAAGTGATAAAGCCCATCTACTTGAAGCCTTGGTGGCCCAATGAAACACTTATGGAAATTAAGGCTACCTTGTTAAATAGGGCAAGTAACCTTAGAAGATTTGTAATTTGATAAGATTTGATATTTTAATCTTGGGGATTATGTAAACCCCTTAATTGTAGATATGTTTTGATCTCGTTCGTTGATGTAAAACTAGCTATACAATTAGATTTGGGGGAGCTTAACTATAAATAGAGAGTCTCCCCTAATTTGTAATCATTCATTGTATCCATTCATTAGTAAGAGAATACTAATTGAGAGCATTTACTCAAACACCTTGTTGGCGTTGCTTTTCTATGGCTATTTTGTTATTTCGAGCTTTCTTTTGTCTTTGAGTTGTTTCTGCTATGTTTTTGATGCCTTGGAGAATTTCTATCGAGAATTCCCACTTTGCGAGGGTAAGGCTGACTTAGGCGGATTTGAATCGAAGAAATCGCCTAAGGCCACATAGATTGTGAGACAAAAGGTCTAGCCCCATGACACTAGAAATTATATCATAGTAAGCATATAAAAGAAGGGTTTACAAAATAACAACCAAAGCAAATGAAATACAAGTTTAAAGTCTTCAAAATTACAATAAAAATATTCAAAATAAAACTAAGTTTCTCTAGGATCTCCTAACATAAAGGCTTGCCAATTCTTTGATGAGAATTAGAACTCCAAGTTTGTAGTGATTATGGCATGGAAAAAACACCGTACTAAGTTTTTCCAATAGCAAAAGACTCTTGATTCTTAGGGGAAATAAGTAACCCTTTTCCCAAGTGCATTTATTTATTTTTTAATCTAGGTGAAAATAATTTAAATTTGTTTTTTTTTTAACCTAATAAAATGTCATGTTAGCAATTTACACATGACTTAATAGAAAATTGTGCCACATAGATAACGAAGTTAGTGAAATGTGAAAATTAAACCAAAATTGAAGTTTGATTTATACAAATGCACCAAATTAAAGTTGATGTATAAAATTGCAAATTGTATCAAAGTTCATGTATAATTTTGATATTTAACTCTTTTTTCAATAGATAAATTAAAAGAGTTTTAATCCCATATATTTGAATGTTTAGTAAGAGAAATTTTTGCAACTAATAAAATTATGACATGTGTAAAAATTAAAAATAAAGTTTACTTTAATTAAAATCAAAGACTTTTATAAATTAAAAAATATAAATTCAAAGATTATTTAACTACCAAATAATTATAATGATTTGTCTAAATATGATGTAATAGTTTGATGACTTTTTTTATATATTAATCCATCAATTGAATAATTACATGGCTATAATTTAATGCAATGGTTGCAACGCCTTCCACTCGACCCGATGAATCGGATCCGAGTATTGGGTGTTACGTCCTATAAAAAATGTAACTTAAGCTTTTGCCTATGTAAAAGTTCTATCTATGAAAGTGACAGAGTCTCTTATTGGTGTACATTGTATGGTTACATTTACAGTTCATATAAACACATTGGAACGTTGCTTAAACAACTTATGCTCTAACTTGAACATGTCACTTAACTTCCTCTGTATGCATAACAACCCATCGCATCACTTTCTTTTAGCGTAGCCCTGGCGTCATCCCCCCTGGAGCATACTTCTTTGCAACTTGAAACATGAAACAAACTTCGTAAGTTCATAAAAACCCCTAGGAAGAAATGCTTATAAAAAACCGAAGGAGGAAGCCCTAAGTGGGGAGATGCAGAGGCAACAATAGAGGGTGGCAGCTAAGTAGGGACAAAAAGAGGAAGCTGAACGCAGTCCCTCTCAACCACCATAGGACGCTGTGCTGCTGGATTGTGGATTGGTTTGGCGACAGCAATCTTCCTAAGTTCTTCCATTATTTCTTATTTTGTTCTCATGTAAATTGATTTGAACGAAACGATGTTGGGTGTTATTTTGAACTTTAATTTATCTCCAACCCATGAATTAAATCTCATAGGGTTGGGATTACATGATGAAACTTTTATTTTCTTTAATGGTTGAAGCATATATTTTATTTAATCTACGGTTTCATAAAATTGTTTTTATTTCCTAACTGTATATGTACATTCTCTAGACATAAATCAGTGTGCAGTATGCCCATAAACTGAATCTAATTTTAAAAAGGTTGGTTTAGTTGGACTAGAATTGAATGAAACAAGTGGGTATTCGATGGAATACCGCAGCAGACTCTAGACATAGAGCAACTTTGTATAGAATGAAGACAAAAAAGTGTAGGGTGTCGTGCTAAGGCCTATAGACATAGGCCATGTAACTTGAGATCTTGCTCTCGAAAGAAGTAGGTCACTTTAGGTCTCTTATAAGCAGTAGGTTAAGTACGATTTTGATTAGGCATTATAGAAAGTAAGGGCAGATTCTTAGTAATCCCAACCTTCCAATCAACATCGTAGACCTTCTATCCTTTGTCGTAGTATCTTTGCCATAGCATTCTTAGTTATTTATTTATTCACTCGAATTTTATTCACATGATTATTCTCGTAATTTTCATTGCATTTTTACTCTTGCTTTGCCTTAACATTTTTCAATATTATTCAGTATACATTTTGCACTTATCCTTATTATTTTAATTTACCACTATGTACTTAAGTCGATTTTTCCATAACATTAATCATTATCATAACTTGACCATTTCTATACCTAATTCGATCCTTGTGGTGACAATCTCACTTATCACTTTATTACTTGATTCGACTTGTAAACTTGCACGATTCGCATATCATATTCACACATGACACTGGTCCCTTGGCTCCCTTAGTTCTTTTCCTTCTTTTTCTTCTATTTCCACTTAAGGGAAGTTGGAAGATCCAATCTTTTTCTTCCGTCGCTCGTTCCAATCTTGGATGTATTTATAGTTGAGCTCGATGTACTGGGTGTGAATGGAGTTCCCAAAGATACTTTTAGTTGGCTTAACGAGCTACTCGACCGTGGATATCGGGCCCTGAGCCTTCTTGCATAAGGCAGTCACTAGGTGCGGGAAAAATATCTCAACCTTCTTGCCACTAATGCAAGTGAACACCACCTTGTAGATCCACTTGCCGATGCACACCTATCTATGCTGCAACATACAGTATAGGAAAATAGCTCAAAAATCGTTAACGTTAGAAACATTAAGGCCAAAGAGATTCGTGTGCAGATAAACTACATCCACATTTTGGCAATCGAAAATATTAGTGCCTGATTGAACATCAAAAGGATGTTAGTGCTCAGTTTGTGTTTCTAAACAACTCTTCCCTTGGTTAAATACATACGAATCTTATCCATATTTATGTCTCTAAAATAATCGATATCTATTGTGTCTAACGCGTCGAAGACATAGTATGGGGCATTATAAAACTTACAGATTTCTCGACAGGTGCATAGGATCTCATTGCCTCGGACAGTCACGTGAGTGTGAACGACATGCTGGGATTTATTCCTTTCTTATTCTTTTAGCGATGCGTAAAGTTCGTATGCCATCAAGTTGACCGCTAACTCTTTTGGTGTAAGGAAACAGTCAGTCCATTGGTTAACTTGGATTAAATACCATATATCGTCGTTCAAATCGAATGAGGGGTTGAACCCCCGTTTTTGAATAAATGTTTTACCTTGGAGTTCTAAGAAGTATTTTTCAACTTCTTGACTCCGGAATCGGGTAGAATCGAATTCTCCTGATTCAGACGATTATGTGGTTTTACGAACTTTTTTTGTTGCCATAAATAATTTAATTTAAGTAAACATTAATCTAACATATAAAAAAATTTGATGAAATAGAAATTAAAAAATACATGAAAGAAATTTTTCACCAAAATTGTGATCAAGTCGGCTGTCAAGGAGGAGAGGCAATAGGGGCAGTGGCATGAGAAGGAGGTGTATTTTGTACAAAATGAAAGCGATAGAGAAGGGGACGATGACCGACTTCATTTGGAATTGTTTTAGGGGTGATTAGTGAGTGTTTAGAGGGTGGAATTTAGGGTTTAAACCTGTTTAGTATTTAGACTAAATAGTTGGGTCGAGCAGAAATTCGAGTCTGGAACTACAGACCTGACATTAATGTCATGACACCATAGTTCGAATACTCCAGGTTTTATGTTTTAAGTGTTGTGCCGCGACATTGAGTTATGGTGCCGCAACACTGACCTAAAATTTAAAATTAATTTAGGTTCAAAATGTCGTGTCGTAACATTAAGGTGCTGTGTCGCGACACGGGGTAGAATTTAAAAAGTTTTTAGGTTCGAAGTGTGGTGTCGTGACACCTTCCTAAATTTTTACACTTTTTAAAATTGGCGTGTCAGTCCCTATGTTTTACCCCTCATTTTGAATAAGTCCTAAATAGACTCCCTCTAGCTACCTACGACCGAAATTCTATCCTAATTATCCAAATTAAAATCCAAAATTAAAATGTACAAAGTTTACAAATTTGTCAAAGTTTCAAATCAGAATTAAGTGTGGCTACCAAACTCATCCGGTAACTCTCGCTTTCCAAGCATCACCATTTTGCTCCTTTGACGATCATCTTGGTTCGTCCAACAATCGAATTTCCGTTCAGGGTCTTTTCACTTGTTGCGCTCCCTTACGCTTTTGTTACCTACACACATAAAGCTAAAAATGTACCTTTGACCAAGGCCATTAGAGGTTCTAAAAGAAATTACATAACAGTCCTCCCTTATTTTATTTTTTTATTCCACATTTTGGGAATCATGGCCACATTTGAATACCTCTATTTCGCCATTGATCTTCATTATTAACTTTTTCTTTTCGAGATCAATGGTCGATCTAGACGTAGCAAAAAATGATCGATCCAATATAATGGGATTGTCTTGGTCCTCCTCGAAATATAGGACGACAAAATCAATGGGGATTATAAAACCCCTAACTTTAACCAATACGTCTTCGATCACACCTTTGGGATGCACGAGAGACCTATTGGCTAGTTGTAGTGTAATTGTCGTATTTTTGAAATCCCTCAATCTGAGTTTTAAATATGTGATTAAGGGCATCAAACTTATGTTAGCCCCTAAGTCACAAAGAGCCTTGCCAAAATGTTTCTTCCCTATCTCCACGAGAATTGTAAAACTTCCTAGACCTTTTAGCTTTTGGGGTATTTATGAACAATTATTTCACTACAAGAAGCGTTGATTTTTATCTGCTCACCTTTCTTTAACTTATTATGCCTAGACATAATCTTTTTTAAGTACTTGGCATACTTTAGTATTTTATCAATTAGCTCAAGCATTGAAAATTTTACATTAAGGGATTAAAATAGTTTTAGAAAACTTACGAATTCTTCCGCATCCCTTCATTGTTTTTTCTCCAACCTCGATGGGAATGGTACGTTCTTTTGCACTAGTTTTGAATGTGGATTATTTTTCGATTTAGCTACCGGTTTGAATCTTTTCTCCATTTGGACATCAATTTTCGGTTCATCAAGATTTTGGTCCTCCGCTTTGACCTCATCATCCTCTTTATTCGTGGGCTTTTTTTTAGTTTACTAGAGTTTTACTCGACGAAGTGCGATCAAATTTACATGCTCTTTCCTATCTTTTTAGGGATTCTTTTTGGTATTACTCAGACTACCCGTGCCCATTTGCCTTCGCATTTCATTCAACACGCTCACGATATTGTGCATCTCTTCCTTTAATTCGACAACACCCGTGCGAGTTTGCATGCAGTCTGCATTCAGTCTTCACATGTTAAATGTCAGACCTCATAAGATGCCTCTCATTCTCGATCCGGTCCAAGTGTTGACCACAACCAACATGGTCATTACCCATGGATCTCTCTTGAGATCTTTGCAGATGCAGTAGTTAATATGGAGGGTTTGGTCGATTCAGAGCTGAGTTTCTGCTACCTTGATTTTCTCTCCACTTTAGATTTGGATAGTCTTTCCAACCATGGTTGTATGTGTTTGAATAGGGATTTCCACCCCTATTTCTCAAATAATTTACCTCCTCCAATTGGATCTATGAGTATGATATGTAGTTTTAACCGGCGTCATTCATTGATGCCTTGAAAGGGGTCTCTAGACGATGTATATTTTTTCCAAAATTTGTTGATACTTATCATCTTCTTTGACCACATTAACCATTGATAGCTTCTGGCTATAAGAAAAGCGTTCGTTAGGCCATATATACTAGTTCATCGCCATGTCCTTGATCAATTGATAGGCTAGCTCGTATGTGTTATTCATGAAGGCCCCGGGCAATGTGCCATCTAATCCGGCTCTTAAGCTCTCATCCAATCCATTATAAAAGATTTGCAATTGTAACCAATCTTGCATACCATGGTGTGGACACTTCCTAAGCAGCGACTTGAAGAGTTCCCAAGCTTCATATAAATTATTGCCTTCATATTGCTTAAAATTAGCAATATCATGCCTCAATTGGATGCTTTGACTAATGGGGAAATTTTGTGTAAAAATGTCCCCGCTAAGTCATCCCATGTCGTGATGGAACTTGGATCTTAGGAATCGAGCCATTCGTAGGCGTTGTCACAAAGCAAGAATGGAAACAATCATAGACAAATCATGTCGTCGGTCACTCCGTTGTATTTAAATATGTCGCATAATTGTAGGAATCTCTTTAAGTGTTGGTTCGGGTCTTCCATCATCTTACCCCGAAATTGCAAGTTATTTTGTATCATTTGGATGGTGGTCATCTTAATTTCAAATTTGTTTGTGTTTATCATTGGCCTCTCGATACTACCTTGGACAACATCTTACGTAGGAAGCGTCTACTCTAGCAATGTCCTCTCTGTTTGAGCCATCAGTGGCTCCCTTTCTACTTGTGCAGCCAAGTCGATGTTCTCCTCAAATAGTGGGTTTCCTCACGGCAAGTCAGCCACTACAAGTGAATTATTTTACATTTGTTAACGGCTTCGCCTCAAGATTCTCTCCAGTTTAGGATCTGGTTCGGTTAGGAGGGTTCCGCTTCGGGTCATACACTGAATCAAAGAAAATTAAATTTTCCTAAATTTTGTATCTATAATTCTAAATTTTGTATTTATCTTCTCAAGTGAAGAAAATTAAATTCAATTTTAATGCCGAAACCTCACCAGCAACGGCACCAACAACTTGACCGCCGCCAAACATGCGAACATCTGGATTGAAAATACTACAGCAAAATAGATAAAAGATTGAATAGTGGTGTCTGCAAGTATACGGATCAAATTGTAAAATAGAAGAATGTTACAACGAAACACTCTGAAAAGTATTCCCAAGATCGTACCCAAGGGAGGTTGAATTAAACCAAAACTAATTCTCTACACTAATAAGTCTAAATAGTACCAATTTGAAATTATATTACAAAAAATCAAATTAACATCAATTAATCTAATTAACCTAAAAATTAATTAAACTAAAAATCAATCAATTAAACAGCCGAAAGTAATCCAATGAAACAGAGAAGAGATTAACTCACTTCATTGATCCTAATTAACTTCAGAACTTTGGTTTTATCAAATTAGCTATCAATTAACTAGCTATTACCTCTCGGTCTCTAACTAATTAACTAATTGACCAATACACGTTACCTCTCGGTCTCACTTTCTTTACCGGGATAAATTAAGAGGTACTCGGTAAATTTATCTCTCGATCTCGTTTATCCTAAATTACTTCCTAGGGTTTAATCGCACATAATTTAAACCAACTAACCCAAATTTCAACCCTCGTCCATTCATTAATTATTCACACATCCGTTCGTTAAACTCCCTAAGAAAATTAGCTACTCATGGATCGAAATACAATAATTCCTAAACTCATATTTAACATGCAAAACAACAAATTAAATAAAAAGTAAGGAGTATAGAAATAAACTTGTTTTTAATATCGATTGGAGCTCAGAAGTGAAATCTCCTTTAACAATCGCAAAGATCACATTGATTGCAATTGGAATCACACTAAAATAATGAAAAACTAATATATTAAATCCTTGGATCTAAATCGAATCCAAGTTAAAACAGTAACAAAGATACAAAAGGAATAAACTGAAAAGAAAATAAAACTAAACTAAAAACCCTAAAATACTAAAACGGCTTACTTGGCCAAGCCTTTTCAAAGTGAGACTTAACATGCCTATTTATAGAATTTATGCTTAGACCTAATTAGGGTTGCTAAACAATCCAAAATTTTGATTAAGATACATTGTGAGAACTAAAATTTCCTTAATTATAAATTCATGTTGGTTACTCGGTATTGCAAGACTGCCTTCATTTTCTGGGTATTTTGGCTTCAAAGTTCGGTGTTGCAACACCACTTCTTAGTGTCGCGACGCTGCAGTCGTCTCTCGTCTTCTAAGCCCAAAAATAGTGTCCTACACAGTAGATAGAGTTGTTAGATCATACCTAGGCCCATAGTGGCCCATTAGGTCATAACATAACTCAAAATTGCGTAAAAACGCTTATTTTGCATAAATTACACAAAAAGTAATTAAAACTAAAAACACATAAAAATGCTATAAAATAAGCTCGTTAAGTGTTGAAAATACATTAATTTGCCACAACGAATTGTGGCAGATCACACGTTAATGTGATTTTTCGAAAAGCTCTTAAACTAAAAAAAACCTTTATGCCATGAACGAAAAGACCTTTTTCATTCTATTTGAATCTAACTTTGTCTCCATAAAGAAGACAATTTGGGGATGATAGAGTTGTAGCATCTGCTGAAGCCTGCTTGTAGCTCGTGGACTCCCTAACCCACAAACATTCCCACAAACCTCCCTAATCCCTCTTTTGAACTTCCCTCTAAATTCATCCCCAAAATCGGATGAGGGAAAACCCCTAAAATTCCTCCCCCTACTTTTTTTTCCACAGGATCTCTTAAGGAACTCGTCTCATTCCCCTCCCTCACCCAAACACTATCAACTATTGCGGCTCATCTTGTCAGTGGTGCTCATAACGAGATATCCCACTCCAGATCAGTCTCATTGACTTCCCTCATTAACCATATTGGGAAAAAACTATCACCATATCCTAAATATCCACACAGAAAATAAATCAGTGTGAGTTTTTCATACTGAAATCGCACATAGATACGATTTTGAGGGGACAATTGAATTTTCTTTCTTCATTTTAGAGGGGTTTGAATATCTAGCCTTACCCTTATGCACATAAATTGTTTAAAACCCCTATTAACATGCTTCATGTCATATTCTTCAAATACCCCAATAAAGTCCCCCAACTATTTTTGCAACTGGTTTAGAGAAAACCCCCGGAGGTAAGTCATGAACTTAAACCTAAAAATAAGAGTATACCAAAGGCACCAACCTTGGGTCTTCCATTTCTCCTAACCTATGAAATACCAGAAGGTGATTATTAAACGTTCAGGGCACACCTTTCATCACTCTCTTAATGTCCAAACGTTGGAAGAATCTAAATAGAAAATGTTTTTCTCCTAGATCTGAAATCTGAGTACCTCCCAGCAAGTTCTAAAGATTTGCTGAAGTGTTACGCATCGCCTGAAATTGCACTACATTTACTATGAGGAAACAACCTACTAGACAAAGATCGTACATTTTATTTTGGCCTTTCGAGACTCCTTCA
>CM025148.1:17224684-17245727 GCA_013467495.1 Gossypium gossypioides | reverse complement strand
GAAACTCTTTCTAACGACCCTTCAAACGAGAAGGTTGGTTTTCCCTTTTTCTTCTTCTTCTCTCTTTTTTGAAAAATTTTGGTGGGTGTTTGGTTTCCGGGAGGGTTGGGGGAGAAAAATAACACAAAAATATAACATTCAAAAACTGGTTAAGTTGTTTAAACAAAGGGTGTTTTCAAGTATTGTGTTTTCCTTTGAATTAAACTTTTTTTCGGTTTAATTGGAGTTTTCTCTGTTATTTTTGTTTTTCTGTAAGATGTAAATTAAGAGAAGTATTGAAAGTTTTTGGGGTTAAGGAAATGGATTTTTATTCATTTACTTTTTTGGCTAATTTCATTGGTTCTGGGTTTAGCATTTAATTGTTAGCCATGCATCTTTTATTTCTCTTTTCTCTATCTTGGATGATTTTTTTTTGGTGGAACTTTTGTTCAGAGGTGAAAAAATAGATGGGATAAATATTGATTATTAATCATGTTTCCTTTCAGATTTGATTTTCGGAGTTTGCTTCTTTTTTTTTTTTCCATCTGTTGCTATTGAATGACTCAAATAGAAGCTCTCAATTCTTCCTTATCCATATTCATATGCTTATGCATAATTTTATTTAAATGTTTTGGGTTTTCTTTGAATTCTTCATTGTTTTATTCAACCTGTTGCGATTTTGCTAGGATCTACAATTGTTTCAGTGCTATGCAATCTACTTTTGAAGCAGAAGAAACTATTTTTTCTGCAAGTTTTGTTATTTGTTTTGTGCATATTAAGAAAGGTCCTATGGAAGAAAATCTTGCTAGTTTTGATGGTAATGAAGAATTTTAGGACTAGGAACAGGAGTAGCAATAGGTCCACCATGAACATAAGAGACAAGTGAACAGTGAGCTCCAATAATGAAAACAGTTGACAGCTTAAGACTGAGCTGGGTAGAGGAGAATCATAATTGGTTTTCAATCTTTTCTCACACTTGGATACAAATAATCTGTGTTTTCTGAGAAGAAAGCACTAAATTCAAGTTGATTTTGCGTAATTGATTGCTCACTAAATTCAAGTTGATTTTGCGTAATTGATTGCTCTTTAGTGGAATCATAAACAGGCCGGGGAAGCACAAAAAGATGTCATTGTCCATCCTTTACCAACTATTCTCTATTATCTATGAGCTTGCACAGCAATCAGTGCTGTTGCCGATCCTACTATGCAGCATAGATTTATCTTCCTTAACTGTTAGGCTTCTATATGTCCAAATAAAAGGGTCTAATTGCCGATGCACAGTATTAAGTATCTTCAAAGGTTATTATGACTGAATTAGACTGGGGAGGGAGTGGGAACTTTAACTTGATGATAGAACATGTAATGCAAAGGGGGAAACGGAAAGAAAGATTATAGGAGCTTGCAGCAGTGTCCTGATTGTTGAAGCTGTGATACTTGCATAGGAGCTTTTAAATGATTCTTTTGAATGAAGTTGAAGCTGAAAATCAAAGTTTCAATTGGGGCGATATTTTTCTTTCTATTTGTTGGTAGCATTTACTTCTTTTTCATTCATTCTTACAGTTAGGAACCACATTTTAGTTGTTTACACTTGCGTTCATGCCATGTTTGTTTGAGTGCCATGATGGGAGTAAGGGATTTACTGTTATTTTCTTTATACGATGTTGAATTCTTTAAATAAACTTCAATGGTGCCATTGAAGAGGTCACTAAGACTGGTTACACTCTCGTTGATGGTTTATTCTATCTGTACCATTATGGGGACCATTTTTAACAAGATCTGCTTACAATTTTAGTCTTGAAAATCTACCATTTCTCTTCCAATTTTTTGTACATAGATGAGTTCTATATTTTAGTCGAAGCTTTTTATTTCCCTAATTCTAATAGGACTAATGCAATAGTTACTTTTGATTTAAATCACGAATGTTTTTTTTTTCCTTCTAATTTTTCTTTCATGAAATTCTTTTATTTGCTTTCTCAAAGAGATAATTGATTCTAGTGAGCTTGTTGTCAGTATGATATTTAGGAAATAAAATATGTTTTTGAACATGTTTTTTCTTCTTTAGTTAAACCTCTTGATTTATCAAAGGGTGATTCTCAATTGAAAATGCCATTTATCTGATTGGCGTTGTCCTAAAATATGCAGCATCTTTGTGATTAGCTTTTATAATTATATTCTTTGTTGCCTGTTCGTTTTGTGCTTCTCCCCAAGCTTATACATACCTATGTCTTGTTTCTATCCAGACTTTAAGCTCTCAATGCCTATAATATCAATCTAACTTGTACAAAAGCTGCCACCATTATCAATTCCAGAAGCATGGACTTTCCATCCACCCAGTTTGTGCCTTCAAGAATGATGGGTACCTATGAGCCTGTCCACCAGATTGGCATGTGGGGGGAAAATTTCAAGAGTATTGGCAATCCCAGTATATCTGCATCAGTGATTGTTGAAGTGGATAATAAGCTAGAAAACGAGGTGCAAATTTTTGAGGCATTATTATTTGCTTGGTAGTAAATCGCGTTTTATCTTATTTTGGAGACAAGTAACCATTTTTACTTGAAATTTTCAGTCTGAGACTGCTTCACATGAAATGCCAGCACCTTCTTGGAAGCATGACCAAGAAGCAAGTAAACCTTTTGATAAGGTACCAGTGAATTGCATGTGATGCTAATTATTTATTTCTTTTTAGATGTTAATGGATATAAAGGTTACAATATGCTCCAAGTCCCTGTACTCATTGTATATTTGGAATTTAGTCCCTCTACTTTTATTTTCACTTTTCAGATTTTAAAATTTAGGTTCAATAGTTAACACCGTAAAAATTCTTCCGTTAAATTAACTCGTATGACATGTTGAAATAAAAAATATCACATGGTAGCCATGTAACAAAGAAAAAAAAGCCTAATGATTTTGAATTTAATAGAAGAATTCTAAGGATGTTAACAATTGAACTTGTATTTTTAAATATGAAAAGTAGAGACAAATTTCTTTAAATAAAAGAAAGAGGACGAAATTCCAAATGCATGAAGAGTACACAGATCTGAAGCATATTTTAACCAGATATAAATATTGTTCCGTATCATGCTGAGCAATATCAGATAGACTGCATCTATTGGTTTGTTGAAAAAGTTTCCTACAAAATTGTAAAAGATGGTATTACTTTCAGTTCTAAATTTCTAGGATCAATTCTTTTTGATCATTTCTGCCATCCTTGCACTTTTTTATCTTGTAAACAAAGAAGCTCTTATTTTGCTGCTTTGAATTGTATTTTGTTCATTCTCGCTCCTATTTCCCGTTGTTTAGAAGACTTGTAGTTCTGAAATGTGGTCATTGCATTGCGTAAAAACTTTTATTTTTATTTTTCTTCTTTGTTAAGATGAGTCTAGGAGATGCAATTATGGTGTTTTCTTTCAAATATTTCGTGCATGTTAATGGCAGATGTTTTCTGATTTTATAATGTTAGCAAGGAGACCTTTTTCTTTTTTCAACTAGCTAATGAGGCCTTCTCTTTTGTTAATTTCTTGTCTTGTCAATGATGATCCAGTCCTTCAATTAACTTGCACAGTATCTCAACAAATCTAATTTAATGGAAAAATATGTGTTCCCCAAACCTGTTTCATTCAGTAGCTGCTAAATTCATAGAATATCTCGTATTAATTGTTGTTTGTATATGATCTGTTTACCTTAAATAGGGGTCTAATCTGCTTTGTGCATTATACCTTTAATATCTATAGATACAAAGACGTCTTGCACAAAATCGTGAGGCTGCTCGTAAAAGCCGTTTGCGGAAAAAGGTAAGTGGATGTTGGTTTGCACTGAAACAGATGGGCTGAAGGCAACATTCGAACTTCTGTAATAACTTGATTTGGAATTGCCTTTCAGGCATATGTTCAACAGTTGGAAAGTAGTCGTTTAAAGTTGATTCAATTGGAGAAAGAGCTTGAACAAGCTAGAGAACAGGTTTGAAGAAGATTAATTTTGTTGCTATTTTTGTTTTTTTGTCCATTTAGAATTGTTTAAAGCTACTTAAGCAATAAAACTTTTGCAGCAGGGTCTTTATATTGGTGGAGGGTTAGAAGCTGGTCATCTTGGATTTTCCGGAGCAGTAAACCCAGGTTTGTTTGTCAAAATACTGGCAGTTATCTCTATTCTTTTGTATCTTTTGCTCCAAATATTCCTTTGTCTTGTTGAAATTCTATAAGATGCTTTAGTTGTTTCGATATCTGATGTTTGAAAACTACTATTTATACATATTGATATACGGTGAATTACATTTCATCCACCACTAAATTTTGGTTTTGAACATTATTGAAAGAGTCGATTAAATACATTGTCAAGATAACAATTAAGTTGTAAGATGTTAATCATGTTTGTTATGTAGCATACCTTGGGAACAAATGTTAGTTTTTCTCGAATCAGAGGATCTGGCCTCTGCAACCTTGATAGAGTCTTGGGCCCTTCAAACCTCATCTAATCCCATGTTGGGTTCATAGGACCATTTGTTAATGGAAGTAGTGGATCAGGTCTTGTCTTCATGCTAAGTGGCGATTCTTCACATAATATTCTCTCAAGCGCTTTCATGTCTTCCCGAAAAATCTTGTGAGAGAATGATGGTACCTTAAGCAGAATAGAAACTTTTTGAAAGCTAAAGTATGGCATTGCTCAAAAGTAAAGCAAACCTCATACACAAACTAAAAGCATCACTTACTCAAGGAAGTAGTGAAGATGGGGTAAAATGGGATAGGACAAAACCTAAGTCTATGAGCCAAATGACCTGCAATACATACCAATTAGGCTAGTTGTTAAAAAGGAAAGTAGATTAATTTAAGATATGCTAGCTGTAAGATTATTGTAATTTTAGAATAATTAATTTGTATGGATTAAGAAATGATTAAATTACTCCTAGATTATTGGGTTGCTATTACCTATATATAGGTGTTGTATCACAATTGTAAAGATATAAGAATAATATTCTTTTCTTATTTCTCATATGGTTTCTATTTGGTATCAGAGCTGGAAATTTTTTCCTAACTTTTATAGAAACCCTAAAATAATTTTCAGTAGTTCTTAGCCATGTCTGAAACTTCATCAAACTCTACTTTCTTATCTGCCCAACCAAAATCTGCTGGAAATCATGATTCCAACTTTGAGTTGCATTCTATTCAAATCACCAATATCAATTTAAATGGTGATAATTTTTTGCGTTGGTCTCAATCTGTTTGAATGTATATTCGGGGGCGAGGAAAGATTGGCTACCTGACAGGAGATAAGGAAGCACTAGCAAAGGAGGACCCCTGTTATGCTCTTTGGGACCCTGAAATTCCATAGTTATGACATGGCTTGTAAATTTAATGAAGAAAGATATCAGTTCCAACTATATGTGCTATTCTACAACCAAAGAACTCTGGGATAATGTTAATCAAATGTATTCTAATTTGGGAATCAATCCCAAATTTATGAGTTAACTATAAAACTTGGAGAGATTCGTCAAGGAGAGGACGTCACCAAGTATTTCAATTAATTGAAAAGATTATGGCAAGATTTGGATTTGTTTAATCATTATGAATGGAAGTCTCTAGAAGATTGCAAAAACTATAAAATGATGGCAGAAGATCATCGCATTTAGAAATTTCTTGCTGGATTAAATGTTCAATTTGATAAAGTAAGGGGGAGAATTATAGGTTGATAGCCTCTACCTCCTATCGGTGAAGTATTTGCAGAAGTTAGAAGAGAAGAAAGTCGTTGAAACATGATGCTTGGAAAAAGGGAGACTACTGTACCACTTGAGAATTCAGCTCTAATGACTTCTGATGCCAATAAAGCCCAACTGAGGCAGCAAGGACAAAAGTCTTAAGTGGTGTGATTTCTGCAAAAAATCGCGCCATATTCGAGAAACCTGTTGGAAAATTCATGGCAAACCGACAAATTGGAAGAGTAAAAGATCTAGCGATAAACCTAATAATGTTTTTTCCTCTACAAGTGAAGTTGAGATAGGTCCGTTTAATAAAGAGCAACTAGATCAAGTTCTAAAACTGCTAAAATCCAATTCCTCATCCAGTATTCCTAGTGGTTCTCTCGCTCAAACAGGTAGCAACTCTAATGCTCTATCTTGTAGCCAAATTCTTTACCATGGATCATTGATTCAGGAGCTTCTGATCACATGACCTCTCTGTCACACTTGTTTGATACCTATTCACCCTATTCTATGAAAGAAAAAGTTAGAGTTGCAGACGGTAATTTTTTGTCTATTGTAGGAAAGGAAAAATAAAATTTCAAAAGGTATACATCTTTGAATCTGTTTTGATTGTTCCTAATTTTTCCTGCAATCTATTATCAATTAGCAAATTAACTAAAAATTCTAATTGTTATGTTGTTTTCTTTGATTCTCACGGTGAGGTTCGGGATCGGAACTCGGGGAGGATGATTGGCAGTGCTAGGATGATCGACGACCTATATTATTTTGATGATTATTGTTCTGCGAACAAAACAGCTCAAGGCTTGAGTGGTATTAGTTCAAGTTCTGTTCGTGACCAAATTATGCTTTGGCATCATAGATTAGGACATCCTAGTTTTTCCTATCTAAAATACTTGTTTCCAGATCTGTTTAAAAACTTGAATTGTTCTTCTTTTCAATGTAAGAGTTGTGTTTTATCTAAAAGTCATCTTGCAACTTATCTTACAAAACCATATCATGCATCAAAACTGTTTTACCTAATTCATAGTGATGTGTGGGGACCTTCCAAGGTTACCACTATGTTTGGAAAAAAATGATTTATAACGTTTATTGATGATCATACTCGTCTATGTTGGGTCTACTTGATATGAAAAATCAGAACTAAAGAATGTGTTTCAAGAATTTTATAAAATGGTTGAAAACCAATTTCAGTCTAAAATCAGCATTCTTTGTTCTGATAATGGAACTGAATATTTCAATGTTTATTTGGGAGTTTTTTTAAAAGAAAAATGCATTTTACATCAGTCACTTGTCATGATACTCCTCAACAGAATGAAATTGTAGAAAGAAAAAATAAACATTTACTTGAAGTGGCTTGTGCCATTATGCTTTCTATGCTCGTTCCAAAATATTTGTGGGGAGAAGCTATTTTGACTACATCATATCTTATCAATAGGCCGCATACTCGTGTTCTAAAATATGTCACGCCTGTAGATCATTTTAAAAGGTTTTTTCCTGAGTGTAGAATCTATTCAAATCTGTCATTAAAAATTTTTGGGTGCACTTTTTTTGTTCACATGCCTAACAGGTTTCGCTCTAAACTTGATCCGAGAGTAGAAAAATGTGTTTTCATTGGGTATGCTCCGAACAAGAAATGTTATAAGTGTTACAATCCAGTAGCTAAAAATTTTTTTGTAAGCATGGATGTCACATTTTTTGAAAACTAGCTTTAATTTCCTACAAAATTTTTTTAGGGCAGCAAGAAAGAGAAGTGAAAAATTTTTGAAAAAATTCTACACTCTTGCCAAATCCTGTTTTTAATGATTTATCATCATCTCTAGAAAAAGTAACTCAAGATGTTAGCCATAAGGAACATTCTAATCAATTACATGAGTCACGAACAGGGGGAGAAATACTACAAAAGGATAAAATCACTCTTGAACTTGAGCTCTTGGTTTATTCACGGAAAAAGACTTAGAAAAAGGGTAATGAGTTGCCGATCAATCTACCACAAAACCATTCAAAAGCCTTGGGGAAAAGTTCTACACCTAATTCTGGTAATCTCGATCCTATTTTGACTTCTCAACCCTTTTTTGTTTCTGTCTCTAATTCTGATTCATCTCTTTCCAACAAACCTTTTGATCTTGACATCTCTATAGACCTTAGAAAGGGAACTCGAACATGTGCCCAACATCCTATTAGTAATTATTTATCCTGCCATAGGCTTTCAACTCGTCATAGAGCATTTGTTAGTAAATTGTCTAACGTGCTTGTTCCGAGAACTATTCAGGAGGTTTTAAATGATCCGAATTGGAAGTTAGCAGTTATGGAGGAAATGAATGCTTTGAAGTAGAATGGTACTTGGGAGATAGTAAATTTACCCAAAAATAAACAAATTGTGGGATGTAAATGGATATTCAACGTGAAATGCAATGCTGATGGAAATATAGAAAGGTATAAGGCAAGACTCGTCGCTAAAGGGTTCACTCAAACCTTTGGCATTGATCATCAAGAAACTTTTGCTCCCGTTGCGAAACTCAATTCAATTCGAGTTTTATAGTCCTTGGCTGTGAATCAAAATTGGCCTTTACACCAGTTGGATATTAAGAATGCTTTTTTAAATGGGGGTTTAGAAGAAGAAGTCTAAATGAGTTTACCTCTGGGTTTTGATAAAGGGTTAGGAGAAAATAAAGTCTGTAGGTTAAGAAAATCTTTATATGGGCTCAAACAGTCACTTAGAGCTTGGTTTGAACGGTTTGGAAGGACAGTAAAAGCTCTTGATTATTGTCAAAGTTAAGCAGATCATATCATGTTTTACAAGCATTCAAATATAGGAAAAATAACTATTTTGATTGTGTATGTGGATGACATAATCTTGACAGGTGATGATCATATTGAACTAGAGAAGTTAAAGAAAGGATTGGCTGAACAATTTGAGATAAAAGACCTAGGAGCACTCAAATATTTCCTTGGGATGGAGTTCTCTCGATCTAAAGAAGGTATTTTTGTTTCTCAATGCAAATATATTCTGGACTTGCTTAAAGAGACAGGTTTGCTTGGATGTAAAGCAGCTGAAACCCCATTTGAACCCAACTTGAAATTCGAGCATGTTGAAGGTGAAAATGTGGTGAATGTTGATAAGTTTCAAAGACTCGTTGGGAGGTTACTTTACTTATCCCATACACGTCCAGATATTACATTTGCCGTAAGTAAAGTAAGTCAGTTCATGCACTCACCAGGACAAGATCATTTTGAAGCTATATACAAAATTCTAAGATATCTAAATGGGACTCCTGGTAAGGGGTTATTGTTTAAATGACATAAACATTTGTTGGTAGAAGTCTACACTGATGCAGATTGGGTTGGAAACACTATTGATCGAAAGTCTACATCAGGTTATTGTACTTTCATTGGAGGAAATTTAATCACTTGGAGAAGTAAAAAGCAAAATGTGGTAGCTAGAAGTAGTGCCAAAGCTGAATTTAGAGCAGTTGCCCATGGTATTTGTGAAGTTTTGTGGATTAAAACCCCTGCAACCTTAGTGAAACCTGTAGGATGACACTTCAAAAGAAACATGACCTGGCCATTTCTTGGCTTTGGAGAAAAAGGTATTCAAACTTTCTCTCAAATTGCGGCTAACTTGATTTCCTCACAAGTAAAAGGATCTCAACAGTTAAACATCTTCCATTGGACATTACAAGTTTTCCTAGAGAAGTTACATGTTGTTAATGAAAGACCTTAACTTCTTTTAAGAATTGAGTTTATACTTAGCTGAAGATCATACATCTTATTGTATGAATAAGCTATCAAAAGCTTCACTCTTTTGATTGAAACTGAGCTAAATTCTTTATTTATATGCTGTAGAAACACGTTAGTCTTCGATATTAACAGTGTTATTGTTAGACCACCTTGAAAATTTTTTTGTATTATATGAAGGTTCATTGACAACTCTCTGATGTATCGAATGCAATCTTTCAATGATATGTTCTTCAATGCCCTTTTCTTCTGGTTTCAAGTTAATGTTCATTCTTTAATGTTTTCAATGATTAGCCTGTCTAAGGATTCTGCAGGGATTGCTGCGTTTGAGCTGGAGTACAAACATTGGATGCAAGTACAAAACAGACAATTAGGTGAACTGAGAACTGCTTTGAATGCCCAGATAAGTGATATTGAGCTTCGCATAGTTGTAGAAAATGGCATGAGCCACTATTTTGAACTTTTCCGCATGAAATCAACCGTTGCCAAGGCAGATGTTTTCTATGTGATGTCTGGTACGTGGAAAACATCAGCAGAGAGATTTTTCTCATGGATTGGTGGATTTCGGCCTTCAGAACTTCTTAAGGTGATGCATAATATAGTTTAATTAACTGTAGATCATAGCATTCCTGTTTAAGGGGAAGAGAACCTATATTAGAGGACCTAACTGCAAATTATTCCTGCAGGGTGGCATTGATGAAAACTTAGATGAATGACTATCTATAGATGGATGTATGTGCAAATAATTCCTATGGATGTGTGCTTGCATTTTGTCTGAATTTTGGGTGTTTTTTCTCTTTCAGTTTATAGGTTTTGCCTTTCTCTGTTCTTAATCCTTTGCAATTGCTCTCTTCTAGGGTTTTCCAGGATTTCTGCATCAAAAACTAAATATTTAGTATCTTGGATCACTGAATTTGACCAGTAGTTACCCTTATGTTGGTTCTGCTTGGTCTTTTCACCCACATGATTACAGAACAATTGAGGTCATTGGTTAATCAATTCTGCTTTAAACAATGTTAAACTTGGATGTCAGTGTTGGATACAAGAATGTGTCCAACATGAGTATGGTCAGTTCTTTTTAAAAGTTTTTCATGTATTTAGAGGATCATATCCTTTATCCATCTAAGCATCAGATATGGGTACTTAAATAAAGAGTCGAAGCAACATAAGCTGTAATAAACTAACTCTGTAATCCCATATTACTTGATGGGCATAATTTTCTTGTATTTTTCATTGGAATTCTGGTCCAAGCTCTATCACTAAATATGGAATCTTTTTTTTTTATTTTTTTATTTTTGTGATCATATGTTGATTACAGGTGCTCGTGGCTCAGCTAGACCCCTTGACAGACCAGCAAATTTTTGAAGTTTGTAACCTGAAACAATCATGTCAGCAAGCTGAAGATGCCCTTTCGCAAGGCATGGAGAAACTCCAGGAGACTGTATCTGCGACTTTAGCAGCTGGTCAACTGGGCCAAGGTACATACTTTCCTCAGGTGGCTATGGCAATGGAGAAGTTAGAAGCTCTAGTCTGCTTTGTGAACCAGGTAATAATTGCATCATCCATGGTCTCATGGGCTTAATAGAATAACTTCAACTATTTTAGTTTTTCCTCGCATTTGCTCTTATCGTAGTTATTTTACCTGTGACTGCCACTTGTATTTCACATATATTAAAGATACGAGTATGGAAGTATGAATGTAAGATCCTCCAAATATGAAAAACGTAAAAAGAATTAAATACACATATTTGATACGTACACGTGTTTTGAATCTCACAATGAATGTAAGTCCATGGTCTACATCATCGTTGTTTCTTTTGTATTGTGAAATGATGTTTAAATATAGGCTGCACCAACTATGATGGGTAATATTGGTTAAATTGTATCCTTGGAATTTTCTCCGTATGTTTTTCATGAAACCTAGGGTTTCCTAGACCTTAAGGTGCAAACTGCCAGTCTTGGTCAATGAATTTTTTGTTGTGAACTATGTTGTCAGATACAGATATGAGTCCAACATGGTTATATTAAACTTTTTGGGAGTTTTTCATATGCTTGGAGGATCGTACCCCATATTCATGTTTACTAGAATCCTGTTTAGGAGAATTTTTTGAATTCGAATCCACATGACAAAATCTTGTTAATGTTTTGGATATGAAAAAGAGGAAATCTGGGTGATGTTTTGAAGCTTCTACTAATGTCTAATATTTTTCTATGTGCAGGCTGACCACCTACGGCAAGAAACACTACAACAGATGTCTCACATCCTAACAACTCGACAGGCAGCTAGAGGCTTGCTTGCTTTGGGAGAATACATCCAACGTCTTCAAGATTTGAGTACACTATGGGCTACCCATCCTTGTGAACCTGCCTAGCCTTACAGTAGAAGATATTGGATGATCACTGCAAGAACTGTTCGTCCTGCAAACAGACATGCCTTTTGGTAAATGCCATTATAAAGATAAGTAGCATCGATTTATGCAGTCCACATTTTTTTGAAGCAGCTTATCAGAAAACTGAGGTCTGAGATGTTGAACATATGAATAGTTAATTTTACTTGGGGAAGGTTGAGATCAAATCGATTTTCAATGCTTTATTGTACATTATGTATAATCTTAAAAGTGTGTATATACATAGGTTCTACATTTGAGTCATATATAGCAGTTGAAACTTCTATGCAAAATTTATTGTTCTTTCTGTATCATGGACATGGCCAATGCTAATTGTCAAAAGTTGCACATGCATTGGATCATTCATTGGATGTTAATAAAGTTTCACTTAATATTAATTCAATGCTTCTTAAAATACTTACAATCTGAAAAGCACAAAATATGTCGTTTTCATTGTAGTGGCTGCGATCTATATTTCTCTGCTCATTCAGTTTTTATAAGTTTTGGTGTATCTAACACATATTTAGACTTGGGTATGCAACTATGATCCTCCAACATGGAAAAAATAAATTGAAATACCAGTATCAAACACATACTTGTATAAAAAAAACTTATAACCGAGAAACATAGGTTGATATTTCTGACGGACAAATTTAAAATTGTTGATACAAAAGAGATTCATCCTAAAAATAAGAATGCAGAGGTTCAGACCCCATACGCAATGTTTTAAACTACAAAGGACTACTTTAATATACCTAAAAGCCTAGATGGCCAAAAAGGAGAATTCTTAATGCTCAGGAATCGAGTAAATTGGCTATTCAATGCAATTCAAAATAGTAAGGTTGTTTGAACCGGATCGATTGGATCGAGAACTGTTCAGGGTATTGATTTAGAGAAGGGCATTAAACCGATTAATCTAGGAATTGGTATAGGTTGGTTGAACCAAGCTATTGAACCAGATTTTTATTTTTATGATTTTTAATGATTTATTCAATTGAACCAAACGGGTCGATTGTGGTACCCCACACCTGGCCCGAATGATGGACTCGGGAACTGGTACTGGCTGGTTGAACCAAAATTTTAATAATTTTTAATGATTTATTTAATCAAACCAGACGGACCAGTTGTGGCACCCCACACTCGGCCTGAACAGTGGACCCGAATGTGGAACATCACATTCTGTTGCCGGAGCAACTTAGATTCCAATCTTACATTTTCTTTACAATATGAAAATAATTTTTTTTTAAATTTATAAATCCATCAAAAATAGACAAGTTACGAGGGCTTTAAAAATATTTTTGAAACATCTCATGGTTCAAGTCGTGCCTACAAAAGCTATCGTGAACCTTTGGAAAAGTTATGAAAACTTGTGTTGAAACAATCAGTGGAGTCATGATGTTGAAACAGGAGAAGTCACGACATCATTGACTGTTTGGCAACATCATGACATGAAGAGCACAATGTCATGGCATTAAAAAACAAAGTCATGACGTCGATGTTTGGTGGTCACGATGACACTTGCTGTGTACCCTTAAAACATGCCAGTTGGTTCTATAAGTCATACAAAATGGCTCCTAGCATATATGCCTACCTATAGCATATGCCTAGAAATTATTGCACTGCATGAAGCATCAATGTTAATTTGCTTACCCTTCTTTAATTTCTTATGCCCAGACATGATTTTTTTTTATGTATTTGGCATATTTTAGGATTTTATTGATTAATTCTAGGAGTGGATAATTAACATTAATGGATTTAAATAAGTTTTAAAAACTTACAAATTTCGCTTCGTCCCTTCTCTACTTGTCCTACAACCTCGATGAGAATGGTATCTACTTCATGACAAGATCAAAATTTTTTCGTGATTACCGGCACAACTACCGATTCGGCTACCTTTTCAATTAGCTCATCAGGCTCATTTTCGTAAATGGGATCATCCACAATATCTTTTAAATTATAGTTTTTTGGATGGGTTCACTCGAGTTTATAAGGGTTTTACCTAAATGGAGTCTAATCGCATTCACATGTTCTTTCCCATCCCTTCGAGGATTGTCTTCCGTATTACTTGGGATGTTTGTGCCTACTTGTCTTCATATTCCATTCATCATGCTTGCTATCTGACGTACTTGTTCCTTCAATTTAGCAACGTCAGCACGAGTTTGGGCACACTCAGACCTTATTGATTGCATTTCCCTTTTTATTCTATCTAGGCTTTAATCACATAAAGTGTGGTCACTCATCATTGATCATTCCTTATCTCCTAGCATGTGCGGGGGTTGATAAGGTTGATTTGATCGATTTTGCACTAGATTTCCACCTCCTTGATTACCTCCCCACTCTAAATTGGAATGGTCCTTCTAATTGGGATTATAGGTATTCAAATAAGGGTTTCCACCCCTATTACCCAAATAATTTACATCTTTCAGTTGGCTCTCATAGTATTTCCCATAACTTCGGGCCAAGTCATTCATGGGTGGTTTGACGGTGGTTTCCAAGCAGTGCAATTGTTTCAATATTTACTAGTATTTATCCTCCTCGTGAACCACTTTAATTGTTGATGATTTTGGGTTGTATGAGAATCTCTCATTTGGCCACATATACGAGTTCATGGTCATGTCATCAATTAGCTGACAGGCTCGCTCGTATTTGTTGTTCATGAACACTCATCAAGATATGCCATCTAACCCGGACTTCAGATTCCTATCCAAACCGTTATAAAAAATTTGCATCTGAAGCCATTCTTGCATTCCATGATGGGGGCACATCCTCAGCAATGATTTAAAGCATTCCCATGCCTCACATAGGTTTTCGCCTTCAACCTGTTAGAAGTTGGCAATATCGCATCTTAATTGGATAGTTCTACTTATGGGGAAGAATTTGTGTAAGAAGCTCCCTAAAAGTTTGTCCCATGTAGTGATAAAACCTGGAGCTTGTGATTCAAGCCAATCATATGCGTTTCACATAATGAAAAGGGGAAAAATCGAAGACAATAGCATCAATTGCTAACCCCATTATATTTAAAGGTGTGGCAGAGTTGGAGGAACCATTTTAAATGTTGATTTGGGTCCTCAGTCATATTGCCCCGAAACTGGAGAGTGTTTTGAAACATCTGGATGGTGCCCGACTTGATTTCAAAGTTATTGACATTAATAGTTGGTCTGTCAATACTGCCTCACACCGCATCCAATGTAGGTAATGCATATTCGCACAATGTTCTTTCCTATTGAGCCATCAGTGGCTCTCTTCTGATCTGAGCTAGTGGTTCAATCAAATCATCGTATAACGTGTTTTCTCATGGTAAATCAGCTACCACTGGTGGATTATATTGCATATGTTGTCGGTTTCATCTCAAAATTCTCTTTGGCTCAGGATTTGGCTCGATTGGAATGGTTTTGCTCCAAGTCATACATTAAAATCAGAGAAACAATTATCATATTAATAACCAAATTCAAATTAAAAATAACAAGAATAAAAATTGTATCTATAACTAGCAATTTTCCTACTTATCTTATTAAATGCATAAATTAAAATTTTGTTTAATGTCAAAACCTCTGTCTCGAGAATATTCGATTGATGTGCAAGTATAAGCAATCGTTGAAAAATAATAAAGTAGTAAGTAAGATCTATCGTATCCACAGGGACTATTTAAGCAAACCAAGAATTGCAAAATGAATCCTAAGCAAATTAGTTGGTGATGAGATAAATTGAATGTAATGAATTTCCTAATTAAATTAAAGACTAACCTAAGTATGCTCAAAATTAAAACAAAACATATAAGAATCGAGTATGCAAGTTTTTAGGAGTTAATCACAATATCATGCATGTGTTAGAATAATTTTACTTTTTAACTTAAAATTATTTAAACAAGGTTAAAAGATGTTACGGAGATTCCATAGCATACTGATAATTTACTAACCTTGATTTTACGAGTGCTCGACTTCTCTCAAAGACCTAAGCTTAACCTTTTTAGTCTCTTTGCATATTTCTATGTCAAGTCCGACTTCAAGATTACCTTTCTAGGCATCATCTAAGAAATCGCACTTATTAAATTATTAAGTGTTTTAGCATATGTTTATGTTCAATCAACTTAGTATTTTAATAAGTAGGAATCAAATTATGTGAGGTAACAGTAATATTTCTATACTGAAATAATTTAATCACACTAATCACATTAATAAAGTTCTTTCAATATTATGACTAATTTGACCTAATTTCATCATGAAAAGATCAAACATGCACAATTCAAATATTGTGTCAATTAATTACAATCTGGTTTTGATTTAATAATTAATTCAATTTCATCCCTACATTTATAATGCACGAATAACATGTTCATGATTTTATCTAAATGAATAAATAGATCAAATGCACAGAACATCTTTAACACAATTAAATAATTTAGGCTACGAAATTTAAATCATTCTAACACCAACAAAATTAAGTAATCATGATTATATTAAAAGTAGAAAACTTAGTTAATCATGTTTCTTGAATTGAACAAAAAAAAAGATTGAAAGGAAAAGAAATGTTAAGTCGTTTTTGGTGGTTCTTCGAGGCACAACTCACTTTGCTCCTCCTTCGTTCTTTTCTTCTTTCCATGAAAACCAAGCTTAAAAGCTCTTAATATGGTCGAATGGGGCTGCTCTCAAAGCCTTGCAAACATTACTTGAAGAACAGAAAATGGAAAGTAAAAGAAGAGAGAAAAGAGGGAAGAGATGGTGAGTGAGGGATAAATGAAATGGAGAGCAAATGCCTCTCTATTTATACTAGTGAGGAGACTCTTGAGTTTACTATTTTTAGCATGATAATCCCCCTTATTTATCTCATGAATGAATGACCCTTTTTGTTAAAGAAGAAGGGTGGATGGTTTTGCTAAATTTTGCTACTTCATGCTTGATTCATGGTCACATGAGAAAATTATTGTGGCTCATTTGTGATATTTTACTAAGTCTTGGGTGGCTAAAATTAATACTTTTATGGACTGTTGGACTCCCTTTGGCCGAATTAGGCTCTTTCCTCCCTTAGTAGAGGGTTTGGGCTTCATATTTGGTAGCAAGCTTGTCCATTTTAGTGACTCATTTGGGAGTCGGTTCAAATTTAATTTGAAAGTCCAATAAGTGAATTTAGGACATCCCATGCTGATCACCCATCAACCCACGTCTGCATGGCCTTTGCTGCAGGAATGCTACAACATCGAGCATCTAATAGGTGAGCTTCAAAACTAACTTTTCTTCTATTGCACCAAATTGTGTCAAATTAGCAAAAATATGTAAAATTAACATATAAATAAGTAAGATTACAAATTTATCTTTAATTTTGTCCTACTTTACAAATTTGGGATAAAAAAAATTCTATCAAAATACTCAAAAATTTGCATGAATTACTAGTTAGAAGTTGTTGTACATATCTATATAATTTGAAGTTATAAGACCCGCAAACTTAATTCATTGCTCGTCCTGAGTAATGATATATGTTAATTTACATTAGAACTCAAGGAGTCACTTTTTCAAAAATCCTTTCAAACGAAATCAATCCTCCTCATAGTCATGTGTTTAGCAAAATTATGCTCAAAAATAAAAACTTTGTAAACATGCAACTTGAGTACATATATCACTCAATTATCTTCGAATATTAATATGCTAACAAAAATATGAACTACATACCTTCCCTAAACAAATGTGTGCTAAGTATTTTCCAATCAAATTTTATTTCCCTTGATTAAGCTAAGTAGCAATCCTAAAGCTTAATTATGCCTTCATATGTTGAGCTCGTCCCGAGTAATTCATTACTTTTGGAATCCCAAGAACTTGATCTAGCTAACCTAGGGACTATTTCGTAAAATTTTTAAACATTTTCTATTATTCCATTGATGAGTTTGAAGTGTTTTTGAAGTCTAATGGTAGATTATTAAGCTTAGTTGTTAAATAGGACTATTTTGTAAAGTGATTTTTAGTAATTTTATTGTTAAAGGATTAAATGGTTAAAATAGTAAAACTTCTTAGAATTATTGTGAAATTATGATAAATGTGGAATGAATAGGGACTATATAAAATTCAGCTAGCATGAGTTTTGATTAAATGTGGTTAATTTGTAAATTTCAGGTTTAGGGACTTAACTGTAAAAAGTGTAAATTTAGGGGTAAATTTGTAAATTTATATTAAAAGGGATTATAAGTTTAAGTTTAATTATTTGAGATGTTTGAATGGATTAATTGAACAAAACCTATTATTTAGATCAAGAAACGAAACAATCAGACTTGAATCTTGGAAAAGCTAAATTAACGGATTAGTTGTCGGCCTTGTTTTCGCAATCGTTTTTGTCTAGGTAAGTTCATACTCTCTACCGAAATTATAATTCATTATTAAATTTTGTTAATTAATTGTATATAAAATGCTGAAATTGGAAATCAGACTATGTGGTAATAAATCAAATTTTAAAATAATTTTGATGGACCAAGTAAAAGTCTTATACACGAGGTTTCTGTATGATTCTCGTTCTGGACTGAGCTCCAACATTTTTTGCAAGCTCAGATATACATGTGACATGGATTTAGTCTGGACTGGTAATCCGTTGTCGTTTTAAAGGTTTAGCCTGGACTGGTAACCTTACATGTATAAATAGCCTTGGCCAGACTATTTTTCTGTGTTGTCACTGGTTTAGCCTGAACGAGTAACCTGACACATATATTTATGTATCTAATTAGATCATATGAGCACCATCTATTTCCCGGACTTGTGTATTAAGTTCTTTTACAAAGTTCTATTGGAAAAATAAAGGATGTATAGTGCTGAATTGTTTCATTAAAGTGAACAAAATTATTAATTCTGAATATCCATATAATTGTTGTTTACTGACTTGGAATTGTTGAATCTTGTTGTGATAAGGTTGATACTTGAAATGGCTATATGTAAATTGATTTATGTAAGGAACATTTATGAAATGGCTATATGGTATCAAGCTTTGAATAGAATGTATCACATATTATAGACTTAGAGGGGTGGTTGAATTGCAATTGTTATTTATGAACATTATATGACATGATATGTGTTAAGTTTTTATATATGTAAAATGAAAAGAATATATGCATTAGCTACATAAAATCAATCATTGAAAGGAGAAATTAGATATGGTATAATAAAATGGAATATGATTTACCATTTGAATATGAGTTGGATGAATTGATTGGTAAATATGTTATTTGAATGTTTTTGCTATAGTATGCTTAAGTTTCATGTATATATGTGAACTCACTAACTTGTGAGATTTTTTTTTTTTGTGTATAGGAAATGAATGAATTTATAAGCTTGTTAATGAAATTATGCATGAAATGTACAAAATGATTCAAATTCGGTAAGTTTAAGTTTCCGTTATATACGAGCTTACTAAGCATTGATTTGCTTACATCCGTTGTTTCTTTCTTTGTAGATCATCGAAAATCTCAACCGCTTGGAAGTTCAAGTTGGAGCATACACACTATCCGTCCCAAATTGATAAAAGCTTTGATCATTTTGAAGTTGGGATATAAATGGCATGTACTAGGAGTTTTAAATTTAATGGTTTATAATTATGTTGTTTAAAGCTTTGGTTAAGTAAGGTTTGATGATGTGTATATATTTGGTATTTTGGCTCATGTATGTTCATATGAGTGTTTTGGTTGTTTGGTTCACGCCTTAGGAAAGTGTTGATGATATGGTAAAATGGATATGTTGAAATGAATGAATTGGTATGATGGTAAATCTTTAAGGTAGTACCTTGAGATGATTGAATGTCTGTTTAATTTGGTGTATGAAATGTGGTGTCAATGAGGGCATATTGGTTAGGCACTTAGGTTGAATTTTTTGGTATGTTTTAAGCTTGCTTGAATGTGTTTTGAAGGTATGAGAATGGTTTATTTTTGTTTGGCTTGGCACCTAAGGAATGAGAAATGTTTTGGCTTGTTTTAGAAGTGATTTTAGGTGCACAAGGCCTTGGACATGGGCTGTCACACGACCATGTGGCCTATTCAATTTTGGTGCAAGTTTTCCCCACATGCTCAGGTTGTTAAACGGTCTAGAGACACGACCATGTGACCCTATTTCGAACTGGACACGATTAGGCACACGATCTAGTGACATGGCCATGTGACCTTATTTTGGATCTGTACACGGTTTGGCTGCACAGCCATATTCCTGAGCCCATGGCCTGGGCTCTATCACACGGCCATGTGACCCCTGATTTCAAATTTTCTACATTTTTCTACTTTATTTCAAATTAGCCTCTAATTGTTTCCAAATTGATTTTTAGGTTCCATAAGCTCGATATAAGGCCTGTAATTGTATATATGCTATGAATGATGATGGGTTTTGAATTTTTGTTATTTAAATTAATAGATGAATGATTTTATGTTATCATTTGTTTTGATATGTGTCGTAATACTTTGTAACCCTGATCCGGTGACGGAGACGGGTTAGGGGTGTTACATAAATCCTGAGTTAGTCACTGACTAGGCATATGTAACTCATGTGCTTCGATTTAAGTGGAAGCTTATGCTCTAAAGATGATCGAGCCCATAACCGGTATGTTGGGTACATGACTTGTGTATGGCATGGTTTTACTAGCAACAATGGAATTCATAGCTCGATTAAAGAGTTAACGATATCCTCTCATTAGAATTGTGTGGATTTATAAATATGGAATGTGGCCACGAGTTGTTTGTTCTCGAACAATAAATTTATCACAAGCATTTGTTGATGATGATCATATTAATCATTAAGAAAACACAATGGTGACAATGAGATAAAATAGGATTGTGTTAAGTGAACAGATTTAACTTAAAGGAATTAAGGATATCATATGAGGGTAACACACACATGACAAGGTCATTGGCCAAAGCGGTTGGATGAATTGCTTTTGTAAAGAGTATACAATGAGTTTTCAATATATTACCACTTTTGGACTGACTCCATGATTGAGTAAATTATGAATTATCAGAACGATACTTCTAGACATAATTGCAATTACGAGAGTCCAATTGTATATGTTCGATTGGTCCCTCCGCTAGCTCAATGAAATCTTGATCGGATTGCATTTGAATCAAAAGAAAATTATATGACTTTGGAAATAATTTAATTGAGTCGATTTATTCGATGTGAAATTCAATTGGGCGATCGTGAGAATTGTTCAACTAAAGAATTTGATTAATGAATTTTCTTGAAAAATTAATTTGGAAAATCTTAGTGATTTTTGGAAAAATTAATTTTGATCAAGTAAA
>CM025148.1:17147997-17161439 GCA_013467495.1 Gossypium gossypioides | reverse complement strand
TCAAATCAAAATATTTTTCTTTACCAAAGTGTTTTTAATTGCATTCATAAATAATTCTTTTCACAGTCCTTGTGGGTATGATAACTCGACATTTACTTGTCACTTTATTACTTATTGTGATTGTGTACACTTACACATTTCTGTCGTTCCAGGTATTCACCAAAATTCAAGTGTTTTACGCTATATATAAAAGTTATATGAAGTTTAAGCTATCCGCCAAACTTGGGCGTTCTCATGATATATAATATGGTTGTCTAGGGTCTATAGGATGACTTTGAATGTTGCATCCATCATAATAAGTTGGAGTTGGGTTGTTTGAGATATGATCTAACTGATATCCTGATAGTTGCCAATTCTAATATGAAATTCTACCAAAACTAGGATTCGTTTGAAGTTCATCTTGCAAATCAAGTAGTATAAGCATCCACCAAGAACAATATCGGAGAGTACACCATCCTGGGTGAAGTGTTGAACATCTATTTGTGTGAGGGTCTGTCAAAAGTAGATTTTGTTTGAATCTCCTTATAAAGAATGCATCTGTTTCTGAGAAAAATACGAGATCCGTATTGAGAGTTGAGATCTACAATCTGCCAAAAGAGTGAATTGTGTATATGCTGGTCAAGTATAGAAGTTGGCATAGATGTATGCATCAATATTAGAAAAGTATCTACCAAAGACTAAAAAGAAATTAAGAATCTTTGAGTTGAAGAATGCAACAATAAATACATCAAAGTAATCTGGGTTAATATTCATTAAGTTCATTTAAACTTACAAGCGTCTGTTTATGATACAGGTTTCGATAAAGAGTTGGTACACTAGAACGGACCAAGCCAGGAATGCGCTAGGGTCGTAGTTTGAGTTTTTGGTATTATGCATACAGAGGACACCATAGGGCTATGGCGCTTAGTACTCTACGCCATGTTAAGTCTGTCTTTGACATAGTTTAAGTTGTAACATCATATGTTGCATTTGAAAGTCTAATGTATTCTTAAACATTTTGTTTAATAAATTGATTGTTTTTAGACCGTAATTAAGGGAATAAGAAGTTTGTTTAGATTGACTATACAACTATTGTAAAAATTTTGGTTAAGTGTTTATGTGTTGTAACATCCAATATCTGAGTCCAATAATTTGGGTCGAGTAAAAGGGTGTTTCAATTTAATTGATATCAGAGTTTTCAGTTCAACCAATTTTCTGGAAGAGGAGATGGTGTCAGCCCTATATGCATAATATGCCAAACTTGGCTTAGTCCCTCAAGTAAATTAAAGAAGTAGGTAATGAAGAATACTTTGATATTCCGTTAGTTTTTTAGAATATAAATTCAGTTGGAAGAAAGGATAATTCCAGTGATAAGAAAGGTGAAGCCAGTACAAGTCAAACATGGAAAAAAAGTAATAAAAGGGAAATAAAAGAAAAAGGTCTTCAATACTTCTCCACAGGCTAGAGGCCTTCCTTGGGAGCTTTTTCGAGAGCATCAGATTCTTCTGAAATTGTATTCTCTAGTTCTGGCTCTCTGAGTTTGAAGAAGTTGACGGATTTCTTCCATTATTCCTGGAACTTCTCCCTGTATTCACCATCAAGTTTGTAAATGCCAGAGTTCAGAGATTCTGCATTAACCATCTAAAGGCAGTTAAAGTTCACCTGGCTTAGATCAAGAGGCCCTGCAGAAACTTGAGTGCGGAAAACCAGGTTGGAACATAGAATAGGTAAGGCCGCTATCAAATTTTTCTTAGTGACCTATTGGAATTTCTCCAAAGCTTCCTCATTGGTTTGTCGCAGACACTCTAACTCTGATGAATGACGTTGGTCTTGGGATTTAAATTTCTTTTCCCAAGAGGACACCTGGGCCTCCAACCAATTGTTTTCTTCCTCCAATTGTTTGGCTCAGGCTTCTGAATCTTCATACTTGGCTTTTCAAGAAGAGGTAGTGAAGTCCAAGTCCTTAATCTAGTTGAGTGCCACCTCATGGGATTGGTGCATTTGAGCTAAGGACTGCTCACCAGAATGCATTATCTCTTCTAAGCGTTCTAGTTTGGCGTTGTTTTGATTGTATATTTCTTGAAGAGACCAACTCATTAGCCCATATTCAGCTGATAAGACTTGGAAGGACCCTACCAACATAGAGAATGTGGATCATTTAGGATTTAAGGACAGGAAGGAGAGGAAAACCTTTTTCATCTACCGAGGCAAGTTGTTTATCAACTCCTGCTGGACGACGCTGAGAAAGAAGGGGTACTACCCCTACTTGAAAATATCGAGCCATGGGAAAAGATTACCAATCTTGCTAGATGGAGTTGAGTCAGGTAAAGAACCAAAAAAGGCTTGTCAAGATCCGTTAAGAGGAACTGAGTATTTATATATGTGGTAAGAAGGGAAAATTCATATGGTTTTTCTTCTTTCTGTTCTACATTCAGGTTATTCTTCTTAAAACCAAATATTCTGTCATTCTTTGTTAAGCTGGAAGCTAAGGTTTTTGGGGTAATCAGTGGATGTTTCAACCTTTAGGTAAGTCTGATAGTTGTGCATTTTATGATTTTGAAAGAGTAAGGATGTTAAAAGACAAATAAAATAAGTAGTTAATAAGAGGCCCTGCTTACGGGTTGTATGTAGTTGATATATTGGTAAACTGTCTGTAAATAGGGTTTTAATGGTAATCCCATGTTCTTTTAAGCAGTTGCTATTGCTGGTTCGGAAAGTACAATTGATAACTTTTTAAAAGAGTTATATTTCATGCCTTTAGACCTAGCTAATTGCTTGTACTTAAGTACATTTTGTTGCATTTTAGGGCATTTTAGTTAGCATTTTTAATATTGCATTAAGACTTGGATTGTGTTGGAATTAGGTGCTTTTTAATCACTAGGGGTTGAGTTTTGTGTGTGTTGGTGTGGCAGGAACATGTTTTAGAATGAGGAAATAAATGAGTGAAGTGTTGTCAGGGCAAAATATAGACAGGTTTTCGGCACGGATGCCATGGCAATGCCGGGAAGACCAAGTCAACATTTTTCGTGCAACAGTCCCAGCTTAAATTTATACTTTTTCCAGATAAATCCCCCTAAAAGAGTAGAAGATAATCACAAGCTGTTAGCTGACTGTAGCCTAATCTATCTATAAAAGCCGATGAAGGGGACCTCACAAATGGTGAAAAAAAAGTGGGAGAGATCCTTAAGCGTTAATAGGGGTTCGACTGCGCAAAAGAAAGAAAGTCGAAGGTAGTCCTTCTTAGCCATCACAGGACACTGTGCTGCCGAAGTGTGGATTGGGCAAGCGAAAGCTGTTTCCAAAAGTTCTTTTATTATTTCCATGAGTGTTCATTCGAAAGATTGAATTGAAGTAGTTGAACACAATGTTAGATAATATTTTGGTTTGGAATTTTATTTCCCAGCCCATGAGCTAATTCTCATAGGGTTGGTATTACTTTTGATGAAACCTTAAACTATTTTTATGAATGCAATATATATCTAATTTACTGTACTATTTCATTTGAATATTCTTATTTCTTAATTAAAATGCAAACGATCTCTAGAAATAGAAGACTGTTCACATACTTATAAACTAATTCTAATTCTGAAAGGGTTTGATTGGTTGGATTAAAATTAAATAAAATGAGCAAGTACTCGATAGACACTTGTAGTCGAGTCTAGACATAGAGTCACAATCATACAGAAGGAACCCATGCAAGATATCTAAAAAGCCTATAAATACGGGTAAGGTAACTTGAGGTTTTGATCTCACGAGAGGCAGGCCATTTTAAAACTCTTCTGTGCAGTAAAGTAAATATGATTTTTCCAAGGCATTATTGATAGTATGGGTCAATTCTGGGTAATCCCAACCTTTCGCATCAACATCACTTTATCCTTATTATTTGTCATAGTAACTTTGCCACAACATATTTAGTTTATTTAATATTTACAGGTTTGCCATCAGAGCATGAGAAGAGGCATTCCTGCTAACATAAAATATCTTTTTGATCCGGAGATTGATAGAACCTTGTAAAGAAAGAGAAAAGAATTGAGAAAAATGGCTGGAAGCAGGAATGACCTTAATGGTAATCCAAATGATCGCAATGAAAATCCTCTCATTGGACGAGTGGTGGATGATCGAGATAGGCCAATTAGAAAGCATGTCGCCCAATGCTGGTTGATCTGAATCTAGGGATAGTTAGACCAAATATACAAGCTCAGCAATTTGAGTTAAAACCGATAATGTTCCAAATGTTACAAACCATAGGAAAGTTTGGTGGACTCCCCACTGAAGACCTACGATTACATTTAAGATTCTTTCTAGAAGTATGTGATTCATTCAAATAAGAGGGTGTTCTTGAAGACGCCTTTAGACTTAAGCTATTCACATATTCTTTAAGAGATCGTGCGATAGCATGGCTAAATGTTGTGCCGTTGGGAAAGTGGCATCATGGAATGATCTTTGCCAGAGATTCTTGCTACAGTATAACCCGACTACTATGAATGCCAAGTTCAGAAATGATATTATGTCTTTTCGACAAATGGAGGATGAGACACTATATGAAGCTTGGGAACGATTTAAGGAGTTAATTCAGAAATGTTTGATGCAAGGATTCCAACGCTGGACTCAAATAGAGATGTTTTACAACGGGTTGAATGTGCACACAAGGATGGTAGTTGATGCGTCTGCCAATGGTGCGTTGTTAGACAAAACTTATAATGAAGCATACGAGATCTTGGAAAAGATTGCCAACAATAATTGTTAGTATCTGACCACGAGAGTTAGGACGGGTATGAGAGCTGCCGGTACCATCAGGCTTGATGCAATCACTTTGTTAACGACCCATGTATCTTCTTTAGTTAATATGATTAAAAACACGAAAAATCCAACTATTGTCCATGAGATGAAATCAATAGAGTTGTCATGTGTTTATTATGGGGAAAATCATGTGTTTGATGAATGCCCATCAAAACCAGTGTTAGTATACTACATGAGAAATTCCAATCAAAATAGCAATCCATATTCCAACACCTACAATTTAGGGTGGAAGCAATATTGAAATTTCAATTGGGGTAATCAAGGTGCAAGAAATTCCAACAATGTCACAAGACAGAATGCCAACAATGCACCGTCTAGTTATGTTCAAACTATGCCGAGGCAAAATACTTAATATGGTAAAACATCATCTTCTACTTCCATTGAAGTTTTGTTAAAGGAATATATAGCCAAGAATGATGCTGTAATTCAAAGTTAGGTTGCATCTCATCAAGCGCTTGAAAATCAAGTGGGGCCAAATAGCGAATGCTCTAAATTTAAAGCCACGAGGAGCATTGCCAAGTGATATCGAGAATTCAAGAACACAAGGCAAGGAGCAGTGCAAGGTTATCACCCTTAGAAGTGGGACTCAATTGAGTGATGTTGTTCACGATGCTACGTAGGAGAGGATAATGCAAGTAACAACTAGGTAAAAATCCCAGAACCATCTGAAAAACATACTGCATCTAAGAAGGGTAAGCAGAAGAATGATGTGGCAGAACCAAATTAGGTTGCCAACAAAAATGCCACAACAAATCAATATCAGCAACTAGAAGGACGACCGCCTCTACCTTTTCCACAGCAAGTGCATAATTCCTAATAAGATGGTTAGTTTAAAAGATTTTTGGAGGTTTTGAAGCAACTCCACATTAATATACCGCTAGTCAAAGCTTTGGAGAAAATGCCCAATTACGTGAAATTTATGAAAGATATACTGTCAAAGAAGTGCAGATTGGGAGAATTTGAGACTGTTGCTCGAACTTAAGGGTGCACAACAATGTTGATGAATAAGCTGCCTCCAAAGTTAAAGGACCCAGGAAGTTTCACTATCCCATGTTCAATTGGAAATCATTATGTGATCTAGGCACAAGTGTAAATCTAATGCCTATGTCTATTTTTAGGAAGCTAGGAATCGAGAAAGTGAAACCTACCACAGTGACATTGCAATCAGCTGGCCGATCTTACGCCCATCTAGAAAGTAAAATTAAAGATGTATTGGTAAGGGTCGATAAATTATCTTTCCTACATATTTTCTTATTTTAGAATGTGAAGCTAACGATGGTGTACCAATTATTCTTGGAAGACCATTTCTTGATACTGGTAGGACCCTAATTGATGTACAGAAAGGCGAGCTAACCATGAGAGTGAATGATCAGCAGGTTACTTTTAATGTGTTTGATACGTTAAAATGTGCAGATGAGAATGAGGAATGTCATGCCATTGACTTGATAGAAACAACAGTGGATGAATTCACAAAATATTGCTACGACAATTCTGACAGTGAAGACGATTTGATGGAGTAAGGTGACAAAGTAAGTTTGGAAGAGCTTGCTGAATTTATGGAAGCCTAGCAAATAGTGGATAGGCCAGGGAAGAAATTTGATTCCCTTGATTTATCAGATCGATCTTTTAAGCCTCCTAAACCATATGTAAATGAATCTCCCGTACTAGAGTTAAAGCCTCTACCACAACATTTGAAATATGTGTATTTGGGAAATAATAGTACTTTTCCAGTTGTAATTGCTTCTAAGCTAAAAACTGAGCAAGAGGACATGTTGTTAGAAGTGTTACGACGATTTGAAAGAGTACTGGGTTGGACCCTTACCGATATAAAGGGAATTAGCCCTACATTTTGTATACATAAATTTTTTTTAGAAGATTGCCATAGCAAATCCATTGAATAGCAGAGACGAATGAATCCAATTATGAATGAATTTATCAAGAAAGAAATTATCAAGTGGCTTAATGTTGGCATTATTTACCTAATTTCAGACAGCTCATGGGTAAGTCCTGAGCAATGTGTACCCAAGAAAGGGGGTGACACAGTAGTAAGTAATGACAACAATGAGCTCATACCGACTCGTACTATTACGGGATGGTGAGTGTGTATGGAATACTACAGGCTTAACAAGACAACTAGGAAGGATCATTTCCCTTTGCCATTCAATGATCAAATGTTGGACAGATTAGCTGGTAAGGCTTTTTGTTGCTTCCTAGATGGTTATTCAGGATATAATCAGATTGCCATGGCACCTGAAGATCAAGAGAAGAAAACTTTTACGTGTCCATATGGTACTTTTGCATTCAAGCGGATGCCGTTCGGGTTATGCAATGCCCTAACAACTTTCCAGCACTGCATGATGGCCATATTGTCAAACATGGTGGAAAATTTCCTTGAAGTTTTAATGGATAACTTCTCTGTGTTCGAAAATGATTTTGAAGATTGCTTAAGGAATTTGAAGATGGTTTTACACCGCTGTGAAGAAACGAATCTAGTATTAAACTAGGAGAAATGCTATTTAATGGTCCGTGAAGGCATTGTCCTAGACATAGGGTGTCACAGTAAGGAATTGAAGTAGACAGCAAAAATAGAAGTGATCGAAAGAAATTCCATAGCCCACCAGTGTTAAGGGTATTAGAAGTTTTCTAAGACACACAAAATTTTACAGAAGATTTATCAAGGTTTTTTCAAAAATCTCTAAACCCTTGTGTACTTTACTTGAATAGAATAAACCTTTTAATTTTCATGATCAATGTTTGTAGGCTTTCGAGGAAATCAAGAAGCGACTAGTAGCAGCACCAATTGTGGTTGCTCCAGAATGGACATTGCCCTTTGAACTCATGTGTGTGACGCTAGTGATTATGCTGTGCGAGTAGTGTTGAGTCAAATAAGAAACAAGGTACTACATGAACTATATTATGCTAGTAGGACGTTGACAGTGGCTCAGCTTAATTATTCCACTACGGAAAAGGAATTATTTGCAGTGGTCTTTGTATTCGACAAGTTCTGGTCTTATTTAGTAGAAACAAAGGTCACAGTCTACATAGATCACTCGACTATCAAGTACTTGGTACGAAAGAAAGATGCCAAGTTGAGATTGATTAGGTTGATACTCTTGTTACAAGAGTTTGATTTGGAAATTAGAGATAGGAAGAGAACCAAAAATCAAGTGGCTGACCATTTGTCAAGAATAGAATCAGGAAATGAAGATGAAAGTAAGAAACTTATTAAGGAATGATTCCTAGATGAACAATTGCTCATTGCCAAGGCATTACCTTAGTATGCCCACATAGTAAACTTCTTAGTACGTGGTGTAATGCCACCTGACTTCAATGCTCATGAAAGACGAAAATTTCTTCATGATGCCAGACAATACTATTAGGATGAACCATTCCTATTCAACCATTGTGCAGATCAAATAATTCGGAAGTGCGTCCCTAACGATGAGATGCATAGTATCTTACAACATTGTCACTCAGCCTCATATGGAGGACATTTTGGAGGAATGAAAATAGTTGCCAAGGTACTCCAGTCAGGATTCTATTAAAAAAACATTTTTTTGACATGACTAAATCCCCTAATATGGTTTCCATTAAAAAAAAGAAAAGGTAAAAAAAAGAAAGAAAAGAAAGAAAAGAAAGAAAAGAAAGAAAAGAAAAAAGGAGAATAAATATATGAAAATATGAATAATATATTTTTAAATGGGCTTAAAGCAAGTGAATTCCTTTTAGGTAACGAATGAACTAAGTGAATAAAAAGATATTTGCTATAGGACGAAAGAAAGAATACATGACTACTTAGGAGATTTTGTTTTTAGGGAGAAATTTTTGCACTTCCTTGGCGGAAGAAACCTTTGACATTCTAATTAGTTTTAGGAAAAGAGAATCTTGTTGAGAACTGAGGTATAAATTGTTTTTTGAATAGCTAGGCAGTATAAGAAGGTTTTTTTGCCAAGGCAAAATAGGTGCATTCATGCATTTAGGTGTATTTTGCTTGAGGACAAGCAATAACTCAGGTTTGGGGGTCTGATTACTGTTTAATAGAGTTATATTTCATGCCTTTAGACCTAGCTAATTGCTTTTACTTAAGTACATTTTGTTGCATTTTAGGACATTTTAGTTAGCATTTTCAATATTGCATTAGGACTTGAACTGTGTTGGAATTAGGTGTTTTTTAGTCGCTTGTGGTGGATTTTTTTGTGTGTTGCTGTGGTAGGAACAAGTTTTGGAACGAGGAAATAAAGGAGTGAAGTTTTGTCAGGGCAAAGTGTAGCTAGTGTGCCAGCACAGATGTCGTGGCAATGCCGGGAAGACCAAATCAACATTTTTCGCGCAACAGTCCGAGCTTAAAGTTAAACTTGTACGAGATAAATCCCCCTAAAAGAGGAGAAGATAATCACGAGCTATTAGTCGACCCTAGCCTAATCTATCTATAAAAGCTGATGAAGGAGACCTCACAAATGGCGAACAAAAGAAAATGAGAGAGATCTTTAGGCATGAATAGGGGTTCGACTACACAAAGGAAAGGAAGTCGAAAGCAGTCCTTCTTAGCCACAACATATTTAGTTTTTTATTTCTTTTTTTACATTAGATTCGGATAATCACTCTAGTTATTGCCGTTACATTTTTTCTCTCACTTTTGCCATAGTATTTCCAATTATTCATCAATTTCATCTATTGCATACATCATCATTCCTTTGAATTATCAGTACATACTTAGCTTAGTTTACCATTACATCTTATTCGTTAGTCCTGCTATAACATTAACCATATTACAATAACTTGACCAATTTTGTGCCTCAATTTGATCCTCGTGGGAATGATACTCACTCATAACTTTATTTTTTGAACCGATGTCTATACTTGCACAAAATTGCACATCATTTTACACACGACAATGATCGAATTTGAAACTCCGAGCTATAGTAAAGGTGAGTTTCTGGTGAGCCTTTAACTTGACTCATAGATGTTAAATTTACAATGGTTATTAGTATGTTGGTATGTTCTCGAAAAACTGATGAATGCATGTGGATTTGAAGTATCGTAAGGGTTTTGCATGTTTATAAATGAGACATATGAGTTGCGGCATGAATAAGATGATGTGTGGTATGTACGCATGTGAAATCAGGTTTGGAAAAGTATGAATTTCTCAGGAGTGTGTGAATGATTCTAGGTAAGTGTGTTTTTTGTTAAATGAGTAAAAAAATCATTTGTGATGCCTCCAGTGGGGCAGGTTCATTGCTAACCGGAGTGACAGATCAAAAAATGAAAATACATGTAAGATCATGAGGTAGAGATCCATGCCATCATATAACAATCGAAATACTCATGTTGATACCACTTGTAAGATTTCAACCGGAGTGGCAGATCATGACCTGTTGAAGAAACCCTATGGCATGCTCTATGGTGTATTCTATGATTCCTTTGTGGCATATTCTGTGATGCCTTTGTGGCGTATTCTATGATGCCTTTATGGCGTATTCTGTAATGCCCTTGAGGCAAAGTTTGGATAACTGCCTTTGTGGCGAGATCTGGGTAAGTTTTGAGACTTTTCCATTAGCTGACTCTGAGGCAGAGATCTGGGTAAGTTTGAAGATATTCCTGATTGGATAGCCTTATAACGGAATTTGAATATGACCTAAGAGTATTTCCTGAAAGAGTTCTCAGTAGTGTTTCTGAAGGGTGAATCCGCCATTGTAGTCCGTTAGTACATAAAATTTGGCATATTAGTAACTATGGGTGGTCTAAGTGTTCACCAAACCTGAGTTTGTCTACACTATGTATGAAAATTATCTAAATTCTATGGTATTCGCCAAATTCGAGTGTTTCATGCTATATATAAAGGTTATATGAAGTTTAAGCTATCCGTCAAACTTGGGCATTCTCATGATATATAATATGGTTGACTGGGGTTTCTAGGGTGACTTCGAATGTTGCATCTATCATAATAAGTTGGAGTTAGGTTGTTTGAGATATGATCTGATTGATATCTTGATAGTTGTCAATTCCAATATGAGATTCTGCCAAAAGTAGGATTCGTTTGAAGTTCATCTTAAAAAATCAGTTAGTATAAGTATCCGCCAAGAACAATATCGAAGAGCACATCATCTTGATTGAAGTGTTCATCATTGGTCTTTGTGAGGATTCGTCAAAAGTAGATTTTGTATAATATCCTTGTAAGGAATGGATCCATTTCTGAGAAAAAAAATGAGATTCGTATTGAAAGGTGAAATCTATAATCTACAAAAGGAGCGAATTGTGTATGTGCTGATCAAGTATGGAATAAGGCCAATATGTATGAACCGATATTAGAAAAGTATTCACTGAAGACTTAAAAGAAATTCAAAATATTCAATTTGAGGAATGCAACAATAAATACATCAAGGTAATCTGGGTTAATATTCACTAAGTTCATTTGAACTTACAAGTGTTCGTTTATGATAAAGGTTTCGATAAAGAGTTGGTACGCTAGAACGGACGAAGCCATGAATGTCCTAGGGTCATAGCTCAAGTTTCGATATTATGCATACAAAGGACACCAGAGGGCTATGACACTTAGTACTCTACACCATGTTGAGTCTATCTTTGACATAGTTTTAAGTTGTAACGTCATATGCTGTATTTGAAAGTATGATGTATTCTTAAGCATTTTCTTTATTAAATGTTTTATTTTTAGATAGTAAATAATGGAATAAGAAGTATGTTTAGATTGACCATACAACTATTGTAAAAATTTTGGTTAAGTGTTTATGTGTTGTAACATCCGATATTCGGGCCCGGTAATTCAGGTTAGGTAAAGGGTGTTACAAGTACTTCCTGGACTTTTCGACCCAATACTTTGTAATATGATCCAACTAGATTCTGTTTTTCTATTTCCCAAAATAAACTTCAATATTTATATTAAATAGTTTTCTCATCCCAATTTTACCCTTGATAGAATTATGTCAATTTTACCCATGATAAAACTTATGAGAAAATATGTTTAATATTTCACCATTCACTTGTTCACTATGACCGTATAGTTTATTTTCATTTTTGGCCTATAAAATAGCTCAAAGAAATAAACTCAATCTTCCGATCATTTTTGAGAATTCCTTCTTCATTTCTAAATGAATTCATTTCTCATTTTCATTTTCATTTCCATTTTGAGAAAATCACATTCATTACCAAATGATTCCTTTTTCTCCATTTCCATTTTCATTTTCGAGAAAACCATAATCATTTCTTGAATGTTTTCCATTTCTTCATTTCTATTTATTTTGTTCATTTTGATTCAACACGCAATTCATTTTTGGTTTCAACGGGCTAGCGGAGGGATCGATTTTACATATGCAATTGATGCTCAAATGATTTATAACTAAGTTCGAGCTTTTCTCCTATTAATTATAAACTCATTTGGTCACAAAGTCATTCCACTATATTATCATGATTGAGCTCTCCCCAACAGTATACCATTATGAAAGCAACTTGATTAGTGCTCGTCGAATGACCTTGTCATAAGTGTGTTACCCTCATAGGATATCCTTAATCTCTTTAGGATAATATCTGTTCTCCCAATATGATCCTATTTTATTTCATGGCAATCATTACATCTCCCTTCATGAAAATTCAATTACTATCAAATTGTAAACAAGTCATTCACCACAAAGACGAATGACCCATGACCACATTACTTTTCATCAACCATGTAATGCCAATGCGAGGATACCATTTACCCATGTCTTAGGCTATTAATTCCACTGTTGTTAATGGCACTACATACTATAGAAGTCATACACCCAACACACCAACTTTTGGTTCCTTATTTATTCAAACTCAAACTTTTACTTACATCAAAGTGTACGAGTCACACATACATAGCCCGTGATCCACTCAGAATTTAAGTATGCCACACTATGAACGCCACAAGTGAATTAATCCATAAACGGATTCAGGATCTATTCTTCTTGGGTCCTGTCCGGTGTACTATCAGTCCAGTTAGTCACATTTATGTCTCTATCTTCTGGGAGTCATCTGCTTTGATGTCTAAGACAAAGTGACCTGTTGTCAAATGTAGTAGTTAACTCGGGTTATTTTAACACTTAAGGAGCTTGTTTTCTAGGTAGTTTAATATTTTATATTATATTTTCAGTATTTATTAGTTAGGATTAAATATTAGTAAAATAAGTGTTTTTAACACATTTTATGAGTGTTGTGACCTATTAGGTCGACACAAGCCTTAGGTAGTGCTAATATGTGTAATTAAGTGTGTAGGATGATGATTATAGGTCTAATTGTAGTGGGAGCAAGGGACGAGTGATGCACAAGACTCCTGTGTCGTCAGAGCATGAAACAGACCATACAAGGAACAAATCACATATTGTGTCACGCCATAGACCTTGTATGGCGCAAAATAGGTTGACGAGCTACCCAAGGATGTAACAACCCGTTTTTCAGTGATGTCAAAAATACTGGATTTGAGACCACATATCCAATGAGTGAGTCTAAAAAAATTATTAAATAATATTTACGAGTTAAATATATTATAAAAGTGAATCATGATTTAATAGATTTTATTAATTGGTTAGTTAGTCAAGGTACAACTGGTGCGTACCGAAAGTCAGTGGTTTTGGAACATGAGGTATTGAGACCTCATTTCTATAAACCGAGCCGGTAAATATTGTTAT